>OX578152.1:109762218-109947218 GCA_951213105.1 Amaurobius ferox | reverse complement strand
CACAATCGAATGTTTCAATCGATTATATAATTTAGAAAAGGACTACCACAGACACATTGCATCTATCTCCTGGCAAAATGCACTGTTAGATGATGCAAGTATAATAAAATGTGTGATAATAGAAAATGTAACTATAAGTATCAGTTAGTAAATAATAGGGAGTAAATGGAGAATGATTAAAATTCTATAGTGATTTAGACATAATAAAGTGCATTAACAACGCTGTGTTGCCCTAAATTTTTTACTGTACTGCTAACCAAATATAATAGATAAAAATATGGAGATCAAAGCGCGGTAAAAGAAAACCTAGAAATGAACTTTAAAACAGATATTAAAACCCTGCATCATATTTTCAAAACTACTTATAATAGGAAAATTATAAAATCATATGTATTTGCCGTTAAGAAAAGAAGATTTAGTTGTATTGAGGAAGATCATCTTCTAGCAAGAATGCTAATAAAACAATCGCGCCCTCATAAAATGACAACCTTACTGTCTTAATAACAAAAGAAATACTACATTTTCCCTAATACATTTTCCAACATATTTGATTCATCTGGTGATGTGACCGACTGTAGACCGCGAAGTATTAAAACGAAGTATCATTGTTCGTTGTTGTTGTTGAGACCCAGATCGTCCGACCTACCAGAAAGATGTAAGGTAACCGTTTGGACGGCCGGGAAGTGCCACCCAATTTAGACCGGAACCCAGTGAGGGAGGCATCTACAGGGACCGTACCCTCCTTCCCCTACCACCAACCTCTCGGAAGGACTTACGGACCCACATGTTTAACGTGATCGTACTCCGCATGAACACGGCGGCAGTTGTGGCAGCGTTGTTGTTGGTGTTGAGACCCAGACCGTCCGACCTACCAGAAAGGTGTAAGGTAACTGTTTGGACGGCCGGGAAGTACCACCCAATTTAGACCGTAACTCAGTGGGGGAGGAATCCACAGGGACCGTACCCTCTTCCCCTACCACCAACCTCTCGGAAGGACTTACGGACCCACATGTTTAACGTGATCGTACTCAGCATGAACACGGCGGCAGTTGTAGCAGCGTGCAAATCTAGCGCGCAAACCACCGGGCTACCGGCAGTTGTGGCGGCGTGCAAATCCAGCGCGCAAACCACCGGGCTACGAAAATGTGCCAACAACACGTGGCCCGAAATGTGCCAACAACACGCGGTGTTCCTAGGTGGTCACCCACCAAAGTATTAACCACGCCCGGTGCTGCTTGACTTCGGTGAGCTAACGAGAATCGGTGTTTTCAGCAGGGTAGGGCCGTTGGCTGTATCTTTGTTGGTGTCATTGTTTGAAGAATGCGTTACATGATCGTTAAAACAGAAAATATGTTTAATATTGGAGAGGGCATAACAGGAATATAGTTTAAGTTTCATTTCTCCTGAAACTTATTGGTCGGATATTTTTACTTTTTCATACGTAATAATGAGAATGTATTGTTTTCAGAAAATTTTTTTATTTCGAGATTTTAATGCCAAAATGGGTTTAAAAACCTCCTGAATACGTTTTGACTAGTTTTTGAGTGATGTCCGTCTGCCTCTAGTCGATTTCTTTTGTATACTATAGCTGCAACCAATATTTTTATTTATTTTTAAAGAATGCAAGACAAAGTCTCAGTAACAGCTTGCAAGGTAAAACGCAATACAAAATATACAGATCAAAATGTAATAAAATACATTAAAATGCAAACTATTGACAACAAATGATTTTAGAAAGCACCTGCAAATACAAAAATACATTAAAATATAAATTATTTGCAACAAACGATTTTTAAAAGCCATTTCCGATTAATAAAGAACATCAAGTTTATCGAGGAATGAATGAATTAATGAAATTTCACGAAACTTTATAACCGTCTTTGTTGACGAAAAATCTAGTCTATTTACTCTCTTGCAAGAACAATCTTAACAGCTTACTCAGTCTTTTTTCCACTTTCCCCACAGACTTCGGCTATGGCCAAAATTCTTATGCACTTTCTTCCTTTATGATATAAACAGGATAAAAGTACTCCCATGTCAGGCAGAGCATCTTATAGCAAGGGCGCTAACAAATGCGCCCTCATGAAATGACAACCTTACTACAGCAATAGCCAGAGAAATACTACCTTTTCTCTAATAAGAGGATGAAACGACAGAGATGATGGAACCTCCTTCTCGTAGAAATGCCTTTAATTTATCTGGTCATGAACAACAGACTGAGGATCGCGAGGTATTAAGGCGAAGAATTATTGTCTGCGTCATTGTTCAAAGAATGGGTGACATTACCTTTTCTATTTACTCTCTTGCAAGAACAATCTTAATAGCTTACCCAGCCTTTTTTCCATTTTCCCCCACAGACTTCAGCTGTGGTCACAATTCTTATGCACTTTCTTCCTTTATGATATAAACAGGATAAAAGTACTCCTATGTCAGGCAGAGCATCTTATAGCAAGGGCGCTAACAAATGCGCCCTCATAAAATGACAACCTTACTACAGCAATAGCCAGGGAAATACTACCTTTTCTCTAATAAGAGGGTGAAACGACAGAGGTGAGGGAACCTCCCTCTCTGAGACATGTCTTTTATTCATCTGGTCATGAACTGAGGACCGAGAGGTGTTAAAACGAAGAATCATTGACTGCGTCATTGTTCAAAGAATGGGTTACATGATCGTAAACAAGAAAGTCCAATCATGCATAAAGTATTGATTATGAAACACTTTCAAACTGAAATTCTGTTTCATTTAAACATCTCTGAAATGTGATATATTCAGCGCTGACATTTTTAATTATCGGAGAACTACAGTAATTTACTATGCTTGAAAACTTGAAACTTCATCGAAAAAGTCAATGCTAGTTACACAAGATTAATTTAATTCAAATGACATCATAGAACTAAAAATCGTCTACCTCTCCATGTAAAATCAATTTATATTTTATTCATATCACTTATATTCCATACTCTAGAGCTAAATAATTTTGCGTGAAAAAAAATTCAGAAATTTTTATATAATTCACCTTACAATCGCTTGATTTGTTTACATTTTTTATGCTATAGTTTAACGTTAAAATTAGGCTTCGTTGTATCAATAAAACTTAGTGATGATTTAAAATCAAAAATATTGTAATTGCGTTGGCACAGAATTTAAAAACATACATAATAAAAAAAAATAAAGCGGTTTTATGACGGATGCCTTACACTACATATAAATTTAAACGATCTTTAAACATCTACTATATGCACAGCGGAAAAAAGATGGAAGTCATATCTTATTTTGCAATAAGTCACGTGATATCTTCATATAATATGGATGTAATTATTACTTCAATTTTTATTTTAAAAACTACCTAACATATTTTGCTGAATTTTTTTTTACACATTTTATGTGATAACTTGAATAGTTTCAAATTTTTCGAAGCAATTTGTAATTTTAACTTTGCTTAAAATATATTTGAAAATTAAGTCCCCTAGGATTCAATGTATTGCATTTTCTCAACAAAGGTTAAATCCGAAACTAATTGGGCGATATTATTCATTTTCGTTCTCAAACATTCCACAGACCGTCTCAACAACATACTAAAATTTCATTTCGATAAAGTCATTTTTACGGCAGTTATCGTTCGAACGGACAGACTGACAGAATGAAAAAAGTCATTAACACTTTTCAACTATGTTGTAAAGTGTTAAACAGCGAATATGGTTAATATTAGAGAGGGCTGTAACAGGAATACAGATTGAGATTCATTTCTCCTGAAACTTATTGGTAGGAAATTTTAACTTCCTCATACTTGACATTGAGAAAGTATTGTTTTAACAAAAATTTTCTATTTCAAGATCTTAATGCAATATGTGTTTTAGGAGCAGCTGAACACTTTTGACTATTTTTGAAGTGACGCCCGCTGTCTGTCTGTATATGGTCGACTTTTTATATACACGATAGCTGCCATAATAATATTAAAAGATTTTCATGAAACTTTATATCCGGCTTTGACGAAAAGTCTAGAGCAACACAGAATTTTTTGAAATTCAAACGAAAATTGTAAAAGCAATAAAAATGTTAATATGAGCAGCGCTACACTAAAAAAAATCTGATGTGAGCAACACATGACTTTCCTTATATAATGTAATGAATTTACTACTTTTACAGTAAAAACATAGGTTTTCTTATAGTAGATACTAATATTCTTTCCAAGATATTGAATTTTCGACAATTGGTCATCATTTTCATTGATTTCGCGTCATTTTTATCCATTTGGCGAGATTTTCGTTAATTTGACAACATTTCAAAAACTCGCCAAGTTGGCGACATTCCGCCAAATTTGTCGCCAAAATCTCGCCAAGCGTTATGGACGAAGACATAAGTTATTCTTACAGCAGATAGATGACTACTGGCGTTCATATACAAAAGTATTATTCAAAGTATTTTTTTTTCATGAATGGAACGAGCAAGATCCACGAGAATGATGTCACCCAATTTATCGCATGGTATTACATATGAAAAGTCAACATGTTTCTCAATAGGAAATATCGTTTTTTTATTTTATATGACTTTTTGATAATTTTTTGAAAAATGTGCAATATCTCGAGAACGGTTCATGTTAGCGTTCTAAAATTTACGTCAATCGTTTTCTAATGAAAAATTACATAAGAAATGTCTATTTGTGTAACTTTATTAGTGGTTTTGATATTTTGACGATTTTTTCAAAATTTCATTCGAAAATTTAGGGGGGTTCTGAACATTCGATTGCGTATAAAAACAATAAGCTTCCAGTGTTTATGGATTGTGATTTTTGTACCAAATTTGGTTTGAATCGGTTCATTCGTTCGTCAGTTATCGTCTCCACAGACTCACTGACACACACACATACTTTCACACACACACAGACATCACTTCAAACATGTTTGATTCGTGATCAGGGATGCTTGAAACGTGCTCTCCCGTCGAAAACTCGAATTCAAATTTTCGACCCCGTAACAATACTTTCCTTATACATTATGAATATAAGGAAAGTAAAAATCATCTCGAGTGCGGATGAGCATAAAACGGTAAAATCAAAGCACTTAATCCCTACTCTCGATTTCATTATTACCTTTTCTATTTACTCCCTTGCAAGAATAATCCTTATAGCTTACCCAACGCTTTTTCTTTCATTTTCCCCACAGACTTCACCTCTGTTCCGAATTCCTATGCATTTTCTTCCTTTACGATCTAAACAGGATAAAAGCATCCCTCCATTTCAGGCTGAGCATCTCCCAGCAAGGGCGCGAACACAAAAATCGCACCCCCATAAAATGACATCCTTGCTGTCTCAATAACCAGAGAAATATAACCTTTTCCCTAATAAGAGGGCGAAATTACAGCGGGGGGAATAACCATTTCGGAGACAAGTCTTTGACTCATCTGGTTCTGCGCCCGACGGAGGAGCGCGAGATATTAAAGCGAAATATCATTGTTCTTGTCATTGTTCAAAGATTGGGTTACATGATCGTAGAAAAGCGAATATGAATAAATGAATTACACTTTGTGATACAGATAAACAAAACCTGATCAACTTATAAAGGGTAATTAGAAAAATATGGGTCAAACTTTACAAGGTGGTAGTACATACAAAACCAAGTATTTTTCGTCATAGTTTACCGTGTTGAAAATGAAACTTAAAGGTGTTACAGGACGATAGCTTATACCTTTCTGGTAACCTGGTCCTTATACCTACCTGGCTGAATTTTTTCCACGCAAAATTATTTAACTCTGGAATAAAAGTGTAAGTATTCACTAATTTTGCATAGAAAGCCAGGCGATTTTTTTTCGATGACGTCATTTGAATAAAGGTCATTTTTTTTCCATGAAGTTTCAAGTTTTCAAATATAATAAATTACTGTAATACTGTGATAATTTTAAAAAATCTGATGTGGGCAACATGACTTTCCTTATATAATGCAATGAATTTAGTACTTTTACAGTAAAAAAATAGGTCTTTTTTATAGTAGATACTTATATTCTTTCCAAGATATTGAATTTTCGACAATTAGTCGTCATTTTCATTGATTTAGCGTCATTTTAATCTATTTGGGGAGATTTTCGTTAATTTGACAACATTTCAAAAAGTCGCCAAATTGCGACATTCCTCCAAATTCGTCGCCAAAATTTCGCCAAGCTTTATTGACGGAGAAATAAGTTATTTTTATAGCAGATAAATGACTATTGGCGTTCAAATACAAAAGTATTACTCGAAGTGTCTTTTCTCATGAATGGAACGAGCTAGATCCACGAGAATGATATCACCAAATTTATTGCATGGTATTACATATGAAAAGTGAACAAGTTTCTCAATAGGAAATATGTTTTTTTTTATTTTATATCACTTTTTGATAATTTTTTTGAAAAATGTGCAATATCGCGAGAACGATTCATGTTAGCGTTCTAAAATTTATGTCAATCGTTTTCTAATGAAAAATTACGTAAGAAATGTCTATTTGCGTAACTTTATTAGTGGTTTTGATATTTTGACGATTTTTTCAAAATTTCATTCGAAAATTTAGGGGGGGGGGGGGTCGAACATACGATTACGTTTAAAAACAAGAAGCTTCCAGTATTTACGGATTGTGATTTTTGTACCAAATTTCGTTCGAATCGGTCCATTCGTTCATCAGTTACCGTCTCCACAGACTCACTGACACACACACGCACATATACTTTCACACACACATACACACACACACAGGCATCACTTCAAAAATGTTTGATTCGTGATCAGGGATGCTTGAAACGTGCTCTCCCGTCGAAAACTCGAATTCGAATTTTCGACCCCGTCACAATACTTTCCTTATACATTATGTATATAAGGAAAGTAATATATCTGCGCTGAGTAGCTGAATGTATCGCATTTCAGAGATGTTTAAATAAAATTTCATTTCATTTGAAAAGTGTTTCATAATCGATGCTTTATGCATAATTTATCTTTCTTGTTTTATTTTGATACTGATTATATTACAATTTCAGTTAAACTATACATGAAAAGAAATTCAAGTGAAATACCCAGATAACTGATTATAGTGCTGTTGTAACCGACGAAAGAGTCGCAAGTTATTATAAGGTGGTGTCAACGCTTTAAACATGAGCTAAGTTCTCATAAAAGATTAAAACAATTGTTATTATTGCGGATAAAAAACAACAATATTAAAAAAAACTCAAATGTATTTTCCAATTTTATTATTATATTTTCTTTTTAATCTGTTTTTAATTAAATCATAACTTCTGTAGAAACATTGAATAAAAATATTCTAAGACAAAAGTCGGTGACAGATCCACTCTTATGGAACCAAAGGGATTTTACGTGAATAACGTTTCATAAAATAGTTTAGAAAGATAAATAGTTTAGAATATTAAATTATCGAAATTATAACCACTCTATTTCGTAAAATAAGAACCATTTAGGAAAATAACACCATTATATATCCTTGTAGATATATGAAAAGGCTACAAATGGCACACTTAATTTTCATTGATAACACAACACTGTCATCTTTTGGGATGGCAGCATTACAAACTGTAAAAACTGAAATTTTTCCATCTTTCTCAACTTGACAAGACCTCACAAACTATAAGAGCTTTGTAAAAAAACAAGTTACAGATTTAGAAACTGTATTTCATTATGAACACTTTTGCCGTTTACTACCCCTATCTATCTTTTATAGTGTAGAAGATACTTCGTGGGAAAGTAAGAATAGTTAAGTAAACGCGCGCTCAAACAAAAAATTTCTTTATTTTATTATTTTTCCAAAAATATAGTTTAAAATATTAAAATATTGAAATTATTTTTGTATATTCATAAATGGTACTCTATTTCCGATAAAATAAGTGTAAATTGTTGAGATTTTATTTATTGTGTTTGGAGTCTTATAATTATTTATTATGTTTGGTTTATATATAATTATTTATTGTATTATATATTATTATTTGTTATATTATATATTATCATTTATTTATTTTTTACATAATATTATTCATTATGAGTGTTATTATACTTTTATTCATTATGTTTAGAGTATAATAAACAAAATAAAAATCTAATATTAAAAATCAAAACAAATAATAAAAATCTATTTTTTTTATATATTATTATATATAATGATAGTTATTATATTTTTATTTATTATGTTTAGAGCAAAGTCAAGCAAACACGTGCTTGGAAAAACATTTTTTTTTATTTTTTTCCAAAAACATAAGTCAAAATATTAAAAAATTGAAATTATTTTTATATATTCATAAATGGTGCCCAATTTAAGATAAAAAAATCTGATGTGGGCAACACATGACTTTTCTTATATAATACAATGAATTTACTACTTTTACAGTAAAAAAAATTGGTTTTTCTTATAGTAGATACTTGAATTTTCGAACATTAGTCGTCACTTTTATTGATTTGACGTCATTTTTATCCATTTGGCGAGATTTTCGTTAATTTGACAACATTTTAAAAAGTCGCCAAGTTGGCGACATTCAGCTAAAATCGTCTCCAAAATCTCGCCAAGCGTTATGGATGGAGAAAGAAGTTATTTTATAGCAGCAAAATTACTATTGGCATTCAAATACAAAAGTATTACTCAAAGTATCTTTTCTCATGAATGGAACGAGCTAGATCCACGAGAATGATGTCACCAAATGTATCGAATGATATTACATATGAAAAGTGAACATGTTTCTCAACAGTTAATATTTTTTTAATTTATGGGATTTTTTGATAAATTTATTTGAAAAATGCGCAATATCTCAAGAACGGTTCATGCTAGCGTTCTAAAGTTTATGTCATTCATTTTCTAAGGAGAAATTACATAAGAAATGTTTATTTGCGTAACTTTATTAAAGGTTCTGATTTTTTGATGATTTTTTCAAAATTTCACTCTAAAATTTACGGGGTTCTGAACATTCGATTAGGTTTAAAAACAACAGGCTTCCAGTATTCACGGATTGTGATTTTTGTACCAAATTTCATTCGAATCGCTCCATTCGTTCGTGAGATACCGTCTCCACAGACTCACTGACACACACACACACACAGATATCACCTCAAATATGTTCGATTCGTGAGCAGGGAAGCTTGAAACGTACTCTGCCGTCAAAAAGTCGAATTCTAATTTTTCACCCCGTCACAATACTTTCCTTATACATTATGTATATAAGGAAAGTAACAAAGTATAAATTTTTTTAGATTTTTATTTATTATGTTTGGAGATATAAACATTCAAAGCGTTTACATATTTCTTAATTCTCCAATGTTAGCCACATACCCGATAATAGACGTATCCACGACAAAAAGAAATCTGATGTGGGCAGCACATGACTTTCCTTATATAATGCAATGTATTTACTAATTTTACAGTAAAAACAAAATAGATTATTCTTATAGTAGATATTCTTATACTTATATTCTTTACAAGATATAGAATTTTAGTCAAATTGTCGTTATTTTCATTGATTTAACGTCATTTTTATCCACTTGGCGAGATTTTCTTTGATTTGGTAACATTTAAAAAAGTCGCCAAGTTTGCAACATTCCGCCAAATTCGTCACATAAATCTCGCCAAGCATTATGGAAGGAGAAATAATTTATTCTTATAACAGATAAATGACTAGTGCAATTCATATGCAAAATTATTACTCAAAGTATCTTTTTCATGAATGGAACGAGCTAGATACATGAGAATGATGTCACTAAATTTATCGCATGATATTACATATGAAAAGTGAACATATTTCTCAACTGTTAATATATTTTTTTCTATTTATGGGATTTTTTTATAACTTTATTTACATAATATGCAATATCTCGAGAATGGTTCATGCAAGCGTTCTAAAATTTATGTTAATAGTTTTCTAATGAAAAAATACATAAGAAATGTCTATTTGCGTAACTTTATTAGATG
This sequence comes from Amaurobius ferox, assembly GCA_951213105.1. NCBI lineage: Eukaryota > Metazoa > Arthropoda > Arachnida > Araneae > Amaurobiidae > Amaurobius > Amaurobius ferox. The sequence goes on along the minus strand of OX578152.1, from coordinate 109,937,294 downwards.
TTTTGATTTTTTGACGATTTCTTCAAAATTATACTCGAAAATTTAGGGGGGGTGGGGCGGGGTCTGAACATACGATTGCGTACAAAAACAATAGGCTTCCAGTATTCGCAAATTGTAATTTTTGTACCAAATTTCGTTTGAATCGGTCCATTCGTTCGTCAGTTATGGTCTCCACAGACTTACTGACACACACACAGACACACAACACACACACACATACTTTCACATACATACACACAGATATCACCTCAAAAATGTTCGATTCGTGTTCTTGGATGCTTGAAATGTGCTCTCCCGTCGAAAACATGAATTCGAATTTTCGACCCCGCCACAATACTTTCCTTATACATTATTGTATATAAAGAAAGTATCTAGCAATGCAACATTTATCCATTTTCTCCATCACCTTCACGCTTTACCTCTTATCTCAATTCCTGAGAACTTGTTACTTTCCTTGTATACATAATGTATAAGGAAAGTATTGTGACCGGATCGAAAATTCAAATTCGAGTTTTTGACGGGAGAGCACGTTTCAAGCATTCCTGATCACGAATCGAACATTTTTAAAGTGATGTCTGTGTGTGTGTGTGTGTGTGTGTGTGTGTGTGTCAGTGAGACTGTGGAGACGATAACTAATGACCGAATGGACTGATTCGAATGAAATTTGGTACAAAAATTGCAATCCGTAAACATCGGAAGTCTATTGTTTTTATATGCAATCGAATGTTCAGAACCCCCCTAAATTTTCGAGTGAAATTTTGAAAAAATCGTCAAAAAATAAAAACCTCTAATAAAGTTATGCAAATAGACATTTCTTATGTAATGTTTCATTAGAAAACGATTGACATAAATTTTAGAACGCTAACATAAACCTTTCTCGAGATATTGCACATTTTCTAAAAAAATATAAAAAAATCATATAAAATAAAAAAACATATTTCCTATTGAGAAACATGTTCACTTTTCATATGTAATACCATGCGATAAATTGGGTGACATCATGCTCGTGGATGTAGCTCGTTCCATTCATGATAAAAGATATTTTAGAATTAGTTTTGTATTTGAACATCAATAGTCATTTATCTGCTGTAAGAATGACTTATTTCTCCATCCATAACGCTTGGCGAGATTTTGGCGACGAATTTGGTGGAATGTCGCCAACTTGGCGACTTTTTTAAATGTTGCTAAATTGACGAAAATCTCGCCAAATGGATAAAAATGACGCTAAATCAATGAAAATGACGACTCATTGACGAAAATTCAATATCTTGGAAATAATATAAGTATCTACTATAAAAATAATCTATGTTTTTTTACTGTAAAATTAGTAAATTCATTGCATTATATAAGGAAAGTCATATGCTGCCCACATCCGATTTTTTCCTTTAAGATCTAAACGGCATAAAAATTGTCTCCTTTAAAGCAGAAATCTCCTAACAAGGGCGCAAACTACAATGCCCCCCCCCCCCCCGCATAAAATGCCAACGTCAATAACCAGAGAAATTATTCTCCTCCGCTATTAAGAGGATGAAAAGACCGTAGCTGGAGACAACCATTTCGACAACACGCATTTGATTCCCATGATACTAATGCGACTGACTAAAAGACCATGAAGTATTAAAGGGAGGTGTCACTTTGTAAAGCATGAATTACATGGTTGTGAAAGTGTAAATATGGTGAAGTTTAGAGAGAGAATAATTGGAAAATAGTTTGAGTTGAATTCCTCTTGAAACTTATTGGTCGGGAAATATATATACCATTTGGACTACATGCATTTGATTCCTAAGATGCTGAGGCCGACTAGAAGACCATAAAGTATTGATGCTGTCAGTTTGTAAAGCATGAATTCTTTGCAAAGCTTTGTAAAGCATGATTGTAAAAATGTGAATATGCTGAAGATTATAAAGAGGATAATTGATAAAAGTTTAATTCCTCTTGAAACATATTAGTCGGGCAATATCTCTATATTTGAAACTAATAATTTGAGATAGAATGTTTCACATAATAATATACGAGCTGCAAAGTCCACTTCGGCGATAAGAGCTTGCAATTCAGTCCCAGTTCCTCAAATAGGATTGCGTCATATGACTAGTAAGAAGATCCGTGATACGACGGACTGCAAATTTCTTTACAATGGTACCGAACAGGTTAACTCTGCAGGTTAATGATGGGATGTTTTGGGTCTGAAAGTAAACCTAATTGGATTAATACAGATTCAGTGGACGCTAGTATTTTAGGCGCCGATTTAAAAATCTAAAGGCCAGCGACCTCGCAGAATACTTACCAAGGTAAAAGCAGTATCAGGAGGTTAACCCGTGGTAAAAATAACAGGAACGTCAATCTAACACTAACTAAAGGAAAATGCAAAGTCCAATCCATCGATAAGAGCTTGCAATTCTGTACCAGTAGCTTGTAAAGAATCTTGCTGCCCCAACCGGGAATCGAACGCTGAATCTCCAAACTGGCGAGTCGTTACGCTACCGTTAAGCTACTGGGATGAAATTGCAAGCTCTTATCATCGAAGTAGACTTTGACACATTAGGGTTATAATTTGCGAATATCTGGTCTTATTCATTAATGATACAATAAACAACACTTACATGAACAAAAACTTTACTGTGGAGCCTGTTTACAATGCACGCCGTCAGAGACAATGCATATTTGAATTCCAGAAAGGATATGACGCTTAGATTTGTAAAGAACCTAGCTGCCCCAACCTGGAATCGAGCCCTGGATCTTCAAACTGGCCAGCCGACGCTCTACCGTTGAGCTACTGAGAAGAAATTGCAAACTTTTATTGTGGATGTGAACTCTGCATTTTCCACCTTTTAATGTCAGACTAGCGGACAACTGACCATCTGACTGACCACCTCCTGCTATTTTTACCTCAGGTTAACCTGCTGCTGCTACTATTTTTACCCAGACCAGTATCCTGCGTGGTCGTTATTCTCTCAATTTGAAATCGGCGTTCAATCTTCCAGAGCCCATTGAACCCGTACTAGTCGTACATAGGGTCACTTTCAGACCTTCGACATATTTGCACTAACCTACAGGGATGATTGCAAAGAACCTTGCTGCCCAACCGGGAATAGAAACCTAGATCTCCAAACTGGACAGCTAACTTTCTACCATTGAGCAACTGGGACGAAATTGCAAGCTCTTATCATCGAAGTGGACTCTGCGAGCTCAATTGGGAGATCGTCGACTAGCCATTACAAAGATATGTAGTTCGAGTCTTTGCTGAGGCAGCAAAGTTTTTTACAGGAGAAGTGTTGTTTTCCCTAAAATTTTATAATTCGATAGTTTGGCTGAAAAGCACTTAAAATTATTACTTTCCTTATATACAATAATGTATAAGGTAAGTATTGTAACGGGGTCGAAAATTCGAATTCGAGTTTTCGACTGGAGAGCACGTTTCAAGTATCCCTGATCACGAATCGAACATTTCTGTAATGATGTGTGTGTGTGTGTGAAAGTATGTGTGTGTGTGAAGGGATTACTTTCCATTATGCAGACAATTATTTTCCGATAATTTATTTGATGAAAATGATATCAGGTTACTTAGAAACGGAATTAAATAAAATGTGTTTATACCGCTGAGAATATTTATCTAATTTATACGATTTCAATAATGAAGTGGTAGATAAATGAATTGTGAAAATGAACATTATTTTGTATTCGAATGAGTTTTATCAGTTACGGCCAGGAGATGCAGGATTATGCAAATCATCTATATTTTCAATTTTAAGTCATCTGTTTTATTTTGGTAAATATATTTCAAATTCATATTACTTTCCTTATATACAATAATGTATAAGGAAAGTATTGTGGCGGGGTCGAAAATTCGAATTCGAGTTTTCGACGGGAGAGCACGTTTCAGCATCCCTGATCACGAATCAAACATTTCTGAGATGATATCTGTGTGTGTGCGTGTGTGTGTGTGTGTGTGTGTGAGTCTGTGGAGACGATAACTGACGAACGAATGGACCGATTCGAACGAAATTTGGTACAAAAACCACAATCTGTAAACACTGGAAGCCTATTGTTTTTATACGCAATCAAATGTCCACAACCCTCTAAATTTTCGAGTGAAATTTTGAAAAAATCGTCAAAAAATCAAATAAATTTACGCAAACAGACATTTCTTATGTAATTTTTTATTAGAAAACGATTGACATAAATTTTAGAACGCTAACATGAACCGTTCTCGAGATATTGCACATTTAAAAAAAAAATTATCAAAAGTCATATAAAATAAAAAAAAATATTTTCTATTGAGAAACATGTTCACTTTCCATATGTAATACCATGCGAGAAAATGGGTGACATCATTCTCAGATCTACCTCGTTCCATTCATGAAAAACGATACTTTGAGTAATACTTTTGTATTTGGACGCCAATAATCATTTATCTGCTGTAAAAATAACTGATTTCTTCGTCCATAACGCTTGGCAAGATTTTGGCGACGAATTTGGTGGAATGTCGTCAACTTGGAGACTTTTTTAAATGTTGCTAAATTAATGAAAAACTCGCCAAATGGATAAAAATGCCGCTAAATCAATGACGACTCATTAATGATGACGACTTGGAAAATGACGACTCATTGACGAAAATTCAATATCTTGGAAAGAATATAAATAATTACTAAAAAAATAATCCTTTTTTTTTTTTACTGTAAAAGTAGTAAATTATTGCATTATATAGGGAAAATCATGTGCTGCCCACATCAGATTTTATTTTCAGTTGTGTTTAACCGACTGTTGAAACAGAGTAAAAAAAAAATGACGGGTATATGTTTATCTACAATTTTAGTTAGTTTATTTTGTTGTATGTTAACGGGTGGGACATCGTCTATCTAAAACGAAGAACCTCTCAAAAAGACAGGTATTTGACATACCTCTATTCTCTGTTGTTTACTGTTTCCATATCAAACATACATGCCGGTAAAAATGACAGAACGTCATTTAAGCGCCTTCCCTTAGCTATATAATGATACTAGAACGAAATAGCGTTGACGGGGTTCTAAATAGGCGCCCACTACGTATAAAAAATCTGATGTAGGCAAATCATGACTCTCCTTATATAATGCAATGAATTTACAATATTTACAGTAAAAAAATAGGTTATTCTTATAGTAGATACTTATATTTTCCAAAAAATATTGAATTTTCGTCAATTAGGCGTCATTTTCATTGATTTATACATTTGGCGTGACTTTCGTTAATTTGGCAACATTTAAATAAGTCGCCAAGTTGGCGACATTTTGCCCAATTCGTCGCCAAAATCTCGCCAAACGTTATGGAAGGAGAAATAAGTTATTCTTACAGCAAATAAATCACTATTGGCGGTAAAATGAAAGGTATTTCTCAAAGTAACTTTTCTCATGAATGGAACGAGCTAGATCCACGAGAATGATGTCACCAAATTTATCGCATAATATTACACATGCAAAGTGAACATGTTTCTCAACAGTTAGCGTTCTAAAGTTTATGTCAATCGTTTTCTAAGGAAAAATTGCATAAGAAATGTCTATTTGCGCAACTTTATTAAAGGTTTTGATTTTTTGATGATTTTTTCAAAATTCCACTCGAAAAGTTAGGGAATTCCGAACATTCGATTGTGTTTAAAAACAATAGACTTCCAGTATCCACGGATTGTAATTGTTGTACCAAATTACCGAATCGCTCCATTTGTTCGTGAAATATTGTCTTCACAGACTCACTGATACACGTACACACACATACACAAACATACTTTCACACACACACAGGCATCACCTCAAAAATGTTCGATTCCTGATCAGAGATGCTTGAAACTCGAATTCGAATTTTCGACCATATTACTTTCCTTATACATTATACTATATATATAAGGAAAGTAATAATTAAATAAGCACTCGCTGTTTAAATATTACGTTTGAATTAAATTTAACCTTTTTCCTACTTGTGGGTCAGAAATACAGGTATTTGACATACCCTATCCCAAACAGTTCGATCCTCCTTTGCAGGCATTGGCGTCCTTGGACGACAAAGTCCCTATTTCAGAAAACAAAAAAATCTGATGTGGGTAGCACATGACTTTCCTTATATAATGGAATGAATTTTCTACTTTTACAGCAAAAAAATAACTTATTCTTATAGTAGATACTTATATTCTGTCTAAGATATTGAATTTTCGTAAATTACTCGTCATTTTCATTGATTTAGCGTCATTTTTATCCATTTGGCGAGATTTTCATTAATTTGGCAACATTTAAAAAAGTCGCCAAGTTGGCAACATTCCTCCGAATTCGTCGCTAAAATCTCGCCAAGCGTTATGGATGGAGAAATGAGTTACTCTTACAGCAGATAAATGACTATTGGCGTTCAAATACAAATGTATTACTCAAAGTATCTTTTTTCATGAATGGAACGAGCTAGATCCACGAAAATGATGTCACCCAATTTATCGCATGGTATTACATATGAAACGTGAACATGTTTCTCAAAAGCTAATATATTTTTTTTAATTTATGAGATTTTTCTTATAAATTTATTTGAAAAATGTGCAATATCTCGAGAACGGTTCGTGCTAGCGTTCTAAAGTTTATGTCAATCGTTTTCTAAGGAAAATTTACATAAGAAATGTCTATTTGCATAACTTTATTAAAGGTATTGATTTTTGATGATTTTTTCAAAATTTCACTCGAAAATTTAGGGAGGTTCTGAACATTCGATTACGTATAAAAATAATAGACTTCCAGTATTCACGAATTGTGATTTTGTACCAAATTTCATACGAATCGCTCCATTCTTTCGTGAGATATCGTCTCCACAGACTCACTGACACACACACAGACACACAGACCCACACACATACTTTCACACACACACACACACACACACACACATATCACCTCAAAAATGTTTGATTCGTGATTAGGGGTGCTTGAAACGTGCTGTTCCATCGAAAACTCGAATTTGAATTTTCGACCCCGTCGCAATACTTTCCTTATACATTATGTATATAAGGAAATTAAAAATATATTAATAAATGCCTGATTTTAATCGGAACTATGTGTTAAAATATCTTAAAATTTGGTAGTTAAGTTACCTTAGTAATTACTAAATTTTGGTACAGTTCCAAACAAAAATGGACTTCTTTGATCAACGTAGCCCGTTAAAGTAGACAAAAGTTAAACTAAAAGAATGAGTCCCTTATCATTAGATCGAAAGCAGTGTGTATTGAACAGATGGATCAACTCCAGCTGCCAATCAAATACACTGGTTGGATTTAATCCTCCAAACAATGCACATTGCTTTCGACTTCATGATATTAAAGCTCTATACACGCTTGAAGTAATTGTTGTCCCTTATCACCTTCCTTATATACATAGTAAATATTTTAGTAAAGTGCTGTGATAGGGTCGAAAATTCGAATTCGAGTTTTGGACGGGAAAGCACGTTTCAAGCATCCCTGATCACTAATCGAACATTTTTGAGGTGATGTCTGTGTGTGTGTGTGTGTGTGTGTGTGTGTGTGTCAGTGAGTGTGTGTGCATCAGTGAGTCTGTGGAGACGATAACTGACGAACGAATGGGCCGAGTCGAACGAAATTTGATACAAAAATTACAATCCATGAATACTGGAAACCTATTGTTTTTATACGCAATCGAATGTTCAGAACCTCCCTAAATTTTCGAGTGAAATTTTGAAAAAAATCAAAACCCCTAATAAAATTACGCAAATAGACATTTCTTGTGTAATTTTTCATTAGAAAACGATTAACATAAATTTTAGAACGCTAGCATGAACCATTCTCGAGATATTGCACCTTTTTAAAAAAAATTATCAAAAAATTATATAAATTAAAAAAAATATTTCCTATTGAGAAACATGTTCTCTTTTCATATATAATATCATGCGATAAATTGGGTGACATCATTCTCGTGGATCCTAGCTCGTTCCATTCATGAAAAAAGATATTTTGAGTAATACTTTTGTATTTGAACGCCAATAGTCATTTATCTGCTATAAGAATACGTTATTTCTCCGTCCATAACGCTTGGCGAGATTTTGGCGACGAATTTGGTAGAATGTCGCCAATTTGACGACTTTATTTAATGTTACCAAATCAAAGAAAATGGATAAAAATGACTCTAAATCAATGAACATAACGACTATTTGACGAAAATTCAATATCTTGGAAAAAATTTAAGTATCTACTATAAGTATAACCTATTCTGTTTTTACTGTAAAAGTAGTAAATACATTGCATTATATAAGGAAAGTCATGTGCTGCCCACATCAGATTTTTTTTATACGTTGCAAACATTTTTTTAAAATGTCCATCTTTAGCTCTGTGTGTATGTACGCTTGTTCTTGTTTCTAAAATTTGAACAGGATAATTAGAAAAAGGTTAATAAATTTTGTATGAAGATACAAAACTCATATATATATATATATATTATGTATAACAGTGACTGGGTGGAATTGTTATAAATACTAATTCCCAATTGTCCGTCTGTCTATCTGCAACGCCTTTTCATGCACTTTCCAAATAAATTAAACTTGTAATTTGGTACGCGGGGCTATCTTTCAATGAAACTAGTGGGTTTTTTTTGTTTGTTTTTTCAAAAATGTTCATTTGTGAGAGAATGTTCCACCCCAAAACATTTGAAATGAGAAATTATGCAAAAAAAATGCATTTCGAAATTAGATAAGTAATTTGGTGCAATTGAAGATCGTTCGAATACAAAAAAAGGTACGCAATTTCACTTTTCCAATATTTTTTTACTTTAGGGGTGCCTCATACCGAAATGTTCGATTTGCTGAATAAATAAAAAATATTTCTTTTAAGTAAGCCAGAAACTTGCAATTTGACGCATGGATGGACATTTCTATAGAATCCGCTGAAAAAAAGAGAATTATCTTGAATTTTATTTTGAGGGTTTCCTTTAGACTAGAACGTTCTAAATATGGACTGTTTGGAAGAAACACTTAAGAGTAAGATAGAAACTTGAATTTTTTACCGAAAAGGTCTTACGATTGGAAGAAGGAGGGAAATTACTGTATTGCAATATTTGGTATTTTATGGGTAGAGCACACCGAAATGTTCGATTGGACGATATTCGATAAAAGAGATATACCCAATCTTAAGTGAATATGAACTTGAAAATAGGTGCACGGAGGAACAGTCCTACTGAAAAAATTATATCATTCAAAAAATCGTATTTGCTTGTTGTGAAACTGTTGACTTTCTATGGGTATACAGCTAGTAGTTTGTAACTCACATGATGAGAACACACCACACGAGTTATCCCAAATTTAAATTTTCTTATTATTGTTTCCGACGGACAAAGATGATTCTTGGAGTAACAAGAATGATAATAGTCCATCTGGGAAAATTATAGTTTGAACTACACTATCAGTATGAATGGTATTTAAATAGTATACACTATACATATTAAAACAAGTCAGGCAAATGTGACCAATTTATCGCGTCAATAAGCTGTTGCCAACTAGAAAAAAGAGACTTTTAAATAATTAAAAAAAAAATTAAAAAAAAAACATTCCAAGACATTTTATAAAGAATAACTTGCAGGTAAAATTTATGATAAAAGCACCAGATACTGATTATGACATATTTGCAGTTGGACAATCTATAGAATATAGATTTATGGAAAAGTAGGTCCGAAAACCACACTGCAAAGATGGGATTCGAGTACTGTTATGACCGGCATAAGACCGTAAGATACCACAGATTAGAGTCAACGCTTTATTCCTGATTTAAGTCATCATAAAAGATTAAACGCAATTAATTCGAGTGCATATGGGTGAAATGACAACCTTTATAAAACTCAATTAACACTTCCGATTTTATTATCATCCTTCCTATTTACTTTCTATTGCTAGAAAAATCATAACAGCTTTTCTAACCTTTTCCCATTATCCTTACCGCCTTCATCTTCCCCAGTACCTCGGTACTTCTTCCTTTACAACCTAAAGAGGATAAAAGAATCACGCCCACTCCCTCTCCCGCCTTTACGTGGAAGCTATCTTCTTGCAGGGGCACGAACCACAAACACGCCCCATAAAATTCCAACCACATTGTCTCGATAACAATAGAAATACTTTCTATAGAAAGGAAACATTTTGGAATGGGATAAAATACACTGTTCACAACTGAAATCGCAGCGCAATAGAGTTGTAGGTGTAGTTTTATGTAAATCAGGCAATGGAAACAGCAAGACGGGATATGAAAATAATCAAATAATCACAGTTTTGTTACGCATAGTGACATAACACCTTGCCGATCAGCATAAACGTGTCAGGTCAAGGAGGAGCGATGTCACAGCTAAATTGTAGCGTCATTGGTTTCAGGTTGTAAAAATCATCACAGTATGTCAAGAGTACGTCGATGTACTGCATACGTTCAGTTGTCGTCAACGAAACGGCAACAAATCATTGTTTAACGTGAAGGTGGATTGAGCCTTCGAAAGATCACTGAACTATTGGGTCGTGATGTGAGTACAATTCAACGGTGTGTGTTACGGTTCGTGAGAGACAACGAAACGACACGAAGATCAGGTAGTGGAGCTTCCAGGTGTACCACACCACGCGAAGATCGTATGCTTTTGAGAAACGTTGCGAGGGAGTCTTTTACCTTAGCAATCGTGTTACAACGACATTTATCCCACACTACAGGTGACGTGGTTTCGACGCAAACAATTCGAAACTGTTTACATGACGCAGAACTCCGAGATAAACGACCTTTTCGATACCTACCAATTCAACGTCTTCATCGACTACGTCGCCTCCAGCGGTGTCAAATGAATCGCAATTGGTCGATATAATGGCGAAACATTCTGTTCACGTATGAATCACGATTCTATTTTGGCATGCCAGATGGCCGTACTCGCGTATGGCGGAGCTTTCAACAATGCCACTAGGAAGCTTTTTCAATCAGTCGCCAAACAGTCCCCCCTAAGTGGAACCATGGTTTGGGGTGGTATAACATTTGATGGACGAACACTTTTGGTCTGCGTTTCTGACAGTATCAAGGTACAACGATACGTCTCTGAAATTGTGAGACCTGTGATACAGTCATATCTGTCAACCAGGCCTGGACTACTTTTTCAGCAGGATAAAACCAGGCTACATATTGCACGGGTAACTATGAATAGTCTGCAAGGTTTTGATATCCTATATTTGCCAGCATATTCTCCGGATTTGTCGCCAATTGAGCATATCTGGGACATCATGGGTCTCCGATTAAGAGAACTCCCAATTCCAGCAAACCATGTTCAGTTACAAGCCCAATTGCATGCTGTGTGGAATGCCATCCCTCAGCACACCATTGAAGGGATGTCTCGTCGTAGGCAAACCTGTATAGTCGCTAAAGGTGGACCTATTCCCTATTGATCTAATGTCAATACAGTTCCATACTTTCATTTTCCAGGTGTGATTTTTTGATCATTTGTACATCTCCATGTTACAATTATATTTTGTAAATTCCATAAGGATACATCAATTTCTTCATGGTGTTGCAATTTCAGTTGTGAGCATTGTACAAGATACTTTAAATAAGCACTTTCCTGGTCGTTCACTTTTTACACTGATTATTTACAGATGATGGCAGATTAAGATGAGGAACAACTCCTTGTTTTAATCTTTTAATCGGCTTAATTAAAACATTTAGCCCGAAAATCTTCTTCAAAATCTTCATAAAAAAAAAGTGACTCGGAAAAAAGTGACCGCGTTAGCGATGGTTACTTTATCATCGCTTTTGCACTTCACGACCCAAATTTTTTGGAGTGTAGGATCTTTTGGAAATCTATGAAAACTGATAGATCCCATTGACTTCCTATAATAATTTTAACACAAAGCAACCGCGCAGTTGGGCATTTTTGTAGTCACAAAACACAATTTATATACAGCGATTAATCAAAAATATTCTATACACGAAAATATTAATTTATATATACATCTATAATGCGTAAATTTACACTTAAACTTCACTTTTACGATAGAACTACAAATTACATTAAAACAACGACTATGTTTGCACAGACAATGTTTTCTAATAGAGCGGAATACTACTCAGAGAAACAGGTACGTCTCTTTATAATCCAGTGACGTCACAAATGGCGATAACGTCCACCCTCTAGAATACTGTCAACAGTGCCATTCCGGTCTTTTAATTTCTGACCCCCCCCCCCCCCGGGGGGGTCAAATATTAGAATTCGAGTTTTCGAAGTTTACTTTGAAACTCTCAAGAATTCGATTAACGTAACGCCTGTGTGTGCGTGTGTTTATCTGTGCAATGTATCTGTCCGTGCGATGTATGTACCTACTCCAGTTCAAAAACTATTCGGCAAAATCTCACGAAATTTGATATTTAAGTGACTTATGTGTTACCCTGGTTCTGATTAAACTTCGGTTACCTATAACTGGCTCATTTTTTTGCCATTTTCATGCATTTTCTTTGCGGAAATATTTTCACTGTCTTCAAGTGAAATATTTTTTCGGTTCTAACAAACCGATCCATGTATAACCATCCATGTACTGCTTAATTTTAAACGTAAATTACGTTAAAAAATAAAGAATATAAAGTTAAGTTCCAAGGGTAAAGTTAATTTCGTAAATTTTCTTTCAATTCATTATTCATTCTACATTCTTTCCGCACTTAAATATATAAGTCATTTCTATTGACTCTGGATTGCAGGAAACATTACAACAGCCTCCAGCCTTTTTACCAGCAACTCTACCACTTTCACACTCGGCCGTTATTCTTCTAGCACTTCATCCTATGCAACCTAAACAGAATAGAAGCTTCGGCCGCATTTACGACCCGGGAAAGCTCCTTGCAAGGGCGCAATGAACAAACGAGCCCTCATAAAATGCCAGCCTTGCTCTCTTAATAACAAGAGGAGAGCAGAACACCTTCCCCCTCTAATGAAAAAGCGAACAAACCGTGAAGCCGACTACTGTTTTGGAAACGCATTCCTGAATCTCATGACGCTGCTAACCGACCAAGGACCGTGAAATGTTATAACACGGTGTTGATGAGTTAGGGGTCATGAAGGCATAGATATGGATAAATATGACGGGGGTAAAATTGGGTTAAGAATTTATGTTGGGTGCCTTTTGAGGGTGTTTTCCTGCAAAGCTAGTAAAAGTATGAAACCGAATTAGGAAAAATTATCCCAAAGACATATGGCGATTAAGTCAAATGCCGTTGTGAAACTATATCGTTTGTATTGTTAAAGACTAAAAGATGTACGTGGCGTTAGTTGTGATTGAAAAATGCTGCTGCTAACCTACCAAAGACAGTGAAATGTTATAACACGATGCCGGTGTTTTAATGATGAGTTAAGGGGGGGTCATGAAGGCATATATGATATGGATAAATATGACGAAGGTAAAACGGGTTAAGAATTTATGTTGGGTGCCTTTTGAGGGTATTTTCGTACAAAGTTAGTAAAGGTAGGGAACCGAATTGGGAAAAATTATCCCAAAGACACATGACGATGATTAAATCAAATATGGTTGTGAAACGTATATCGTTTGCATTGTTAAAAACTACAAGTTGTATATGGCGTTAGTTGTAATTGAAAATACGTGAAAATTGTAAAAGCATTCTAAACAAGAAATTTCTAAATGAGTCTTCATATGGTAGCCAACTCTGTGTACCCCTCATTTATGACGAAACTATTAAGAAGTTTTATTCTCATTTTGATACTTATTTCACACGAATTTCCAGAAAAACCGAAAGTGGCATCTCCAGAACCGGAAATACAAATAATTGATGAACTCCCAACCTCCTCTGGAATATATTGTTGAATCCACATCAATCATCCTAGCTCTATCTATAGTCAATCTTGTGAAATACATGTTTCAAGACAAATTTCTTGAATCGGAACTGACAAAAAACGAAAGTGGAAATTGTCAGTGAACCCTCATTCTCCTTTGAAATTTGATGCTAAATCCATATCAGTCGTCATTTATGCTATATCTATAGCCGATCCCGAGATATAGATGTTTCAAGGAAACTGTACATTTTTTAATTGGAAGTTACATTTCCATAACAGGAAGTGGAAATCTTTAGAGAGTCCCTAAACCTAATTCGGAATTTCATGTTGAATCCATATCAGTTATTATTTAATCTCTATCTATACCCATCCTAATAAATTGGTGTTTCAAGAAAAAAATTTGAAGTGGAAATGAAAATTCTTAGTCACCCTCTCAACCCCCTGCAGAATCTATATATACTAATTGTCAAGTGTCCGTCTGTCTGTCTGACTGTCACGCTTCTTTCAGGCACTTTCCGAATAGATAAAGACTTGCAATTTGGTACACGGTTCGGTCATTCGATAAAAACCCCTAGAAAAATCGAATTTTTCGAAAACGTTCTATAGAGGGGGTGTTCCACACCAAAACGTTCGAAAAGTGAAATGCTGGGAAAGCATGCTTTGCGATGAGATAGAGACTTCAAATTTGGTGTATGGGTAAATCGTTCGAAAGGAAGAAAGTGTTCAATTTCAGATTTCTAATATTTTCTACTTAAGGGGGTGCCACACACGAAAACGTCCGAAAAGTGAAATAATAGGAAAGCATGCTTTGCGATGAGATAGAGACTTCAAATTTGGTGTACGGGTAAATCGTTCGAAAGGAAGAAAATGTGAAATTTCAGATTACCAATATTTTCTATACTTAAAGGGGTGCCGCACATCAAAATGTTCGACGTACCGAATAAATGAGAAATGGCTCCTTTAAAATTTGATAGAGGCTTGAAATTAAGTATATGGACTAATCATTTGATGAAAACACCCAAGACGAATATAGTTTCTCAAAAACGTTCGTTTAAGGGGGTGCTCTAGAGGAAAACGCTCGAAAGGTGAATTGATAAGAAAACATACTGCGGGATGAGATAGAGATTTGAAATTTGGTGTACGGGTAGATAGTTTGGAAGGAAGAAGGTATACAATTTCAGTTTTCCAATATTTTATACTTTAGGGGATATTGCACACAAAAATGTTCGATTTTCGGAATGAAGTAGAAATATCCCTTTTAGAACGTGATAGGGATTTGAAATTTGGTATATGGGTGAATCATTTGATAGAAAACCCAAGAAGAATGGAGTTTTTTAAAAATATATATTTAAGGGAGGTGGGTACTCCAAAGAAAAACATTCGAAGGGGGAAATGATAGAAAAAGTATACTTCGCGATGAGTTAGAGACTTCAAATTTGGTGTACGGGTAGATAGTTTGAAAAGAAAAAGTGTGCAATTTCAGTTTACAAACATTTGCTATTGTAGGGGGTGCCGCTCACTAAAATGTTCGATTTCACAAGCAACTGAAAAACGTCTCCTTTAGAGTGTGATAGAAGCTTTAAATTTAGTATATATATGGGCTAATCATTTGATACAAAAAAAACCTAAGATTATTACGGTTTTTCAAAAATGATCATTTAAGAGGTGCAACACAGAAAAACGTACAAACGTTCGAAATATGAAGTGATAGAAAACATGCTACACAATAGAATAGAGACATCAAATTTGGTGTACTGATATTGTTTGAAAGGAAGAAAGTGTGCAAAATTCAGATTTCCACTATTTGCTACTTTAGGGGGTGCCGAGCGCCAATATGTTCGATTTTCGGAATAAATGAGACACTCTTGCTTTTAAATGTGATAGAGGCTTGATATTTGGTATATGGGCCAATCATCTGATAAAAAACACAACACGAACAGAGTTTTTCAAAAATGTTCATTTGGGGGTGTTCCAAAGAAAAACGTTCGAAAGGGGAGATGATAAAATAGTATGCTTCGGGATGAGATAGAGACTTTAATTTGGTGTACTGGTAGATAATTCGAAAGGACGACTTGCGCAGTTTAAATTTTCCAATATTTTCTTCTTTAGGGGGTTCTGCACACTAATATATTCGATTTGCCGAATAAATGTGAAACACGAATTATTTAAAAATTTATATTATTCAGGGGTCGCTTATTGCGAGACCGTTGATTTTCAACGGGTATTTGGCTAGTTTGATCCTAAATCCGAATTCGTTATCATCTAATCGTCAAATGTAAACGAAAATTGAAATAAAACTACACACTTGGTGTAATACTTCCCGGTCGTCCAAACAGTTACTTTACACCGTTCTGGAACGGCCACACAAACAGCTGCCATAAGCCTTCGGGTTGGTCGTGTAGTCTGGGTCTTCTTCTACACCTTTCTGGTAGGTCGCTGTAGCCCAGTGGTTAGCACGCTGGAATTGCACTCGGTTGGCCAGGGTTCGATTCCAGCCACTGCCAAAACTGCCGCCGTGTTCAGGCGAAGTCAAACTCTTACGGAGTATGATCACGGAGTATTAAACGGAGTACGATCACGTTAAACATGCGGGTCCGTAAGTCCTTCCGAGAGACTGGTGGTGGGGTAAGGAGGGTACGGTCCCTGTGGATGCCTCCCAAACTGGGTTCAGGTCTAAATTGGGTGGCACTTCCCGGCCGTCCAAACAGTTACCTTCCACCTTTCTGGGAGGTCGGACGGTCTGGGTCTCAACAACAACAACACCTTTCTGGTAGCTCGGACGGGGTCTGCGTCTCAACAACAAGAACAACACTTGTTGTAATTTCAAATAATTATCCGAGTTATTTTATGATATTGAACTCAATTTAATAAATTATAAAAGAAAGAAAGCGAAAATTTATCTGAGTCTGTAAAGAAAACCATGTGCTGTCCACATCAAGTTTTTTTTCAAATAAAATTTCAGAAATAATCATCTATACCATGCTATTTACATGGGAGCGTTTTTTATCAATACCTTGACAACCCCCTAAACCTGCAAAATATAAACAGGGAGAATCGCATTATAGTAGAGAATAACCATACCATGCTTGAAAAAAATATTATGGCAAAATTTGTGTGGATTTGTTTGTGAATTTATACACAGAACAGACAAATCAATTTTATATAAGATATATTTTATAAACTTTCTTTTCGGGGGGGGGGGGGGAAGATATTGCATTCTTCCCAAATATTCATACGAATTTCTATAAATATCCCCAAAAACATTTTATTCGAATTTTAAATAGTACGCATGGGGAATATGTTGCTTTTTTTTTCAAATATTTCAAAGGAAAATCCATATATCTCAATATAGCGTTAGACTCGACGTATCCTCCTTTTGCAAACGCAAATCCATCCCGGACCACGTGATTTTTCGATTGCATTCTTAAAATAATGCAATCGATGAAAAGAAATCATTTATTTGAATTCGGAAGAGGTCACCATGGTAACGAAGAAGATACACGCTCTTCTCGGTAAAGTTCGTCACTGTGATTCCTCATGTTTTTCGTAATCCATTGAGAAGCGAGGAACTTCTGCTGTTCACAGATTTAGACTCACAATATCAAAGATATTCTGATTTAGAAATCTATTTCTGCTACTGAGGTTATTTTGGGTTTATGGGGTTATTTTTAGCGAGGTTATCAAATTGACTTACACCTCTGCGATATATATATATTACCGTTCTGATGAAATATGATATAGAAAACGTTAAGTGTGAAACTAAATTGGATATTCGGGTATTGCGTTCTAAGCAAGTTAAGGAATATCTGATAACTTTAACAGAAAATAATTTTAATTATGTCTTGTTTCAACTTACCGAGTTCAAATAATAAACAAGAAAGATTAATCATTCATAAAGTATTGATGATAAAACACTTTTCAATTGAAATGAAATTTCATTTAAACATCTCTAAAATGCGATACATTCAGCTGTGATATTTTTAAGATTATCACAGTACAATAATTGAAAACTTAAAACTTCATCAAAAAAGGCAATGCTCTAAAATGCTTGCTTCTCTATTTAAGTAAAATCAATGAATATTTCATTCATATCATTTATATTCCAGACTCCAGAGCTAAATAATTTTGTGTTGAAAAATTCAGCAATTCTTATGCAACTCATCTTACAATCGCTTGTTTTGTTTACATTTTGCATACGTTAAAATTAGGCTTCGTTGTAGAAAAAATTAAAGTTTAGTAATAATTTAAAATAAAAATATTGTAATTGCGTAAGCGCAGAAATTAGAAACACAGGTAATATGCAAAAATAAAGTGGTTTTAGGACTAATGCAATACTAAATATAAATACAAGAAAGATCAATCATGCATAAAGCATTGATTATAAAACACTATCCAACTGTAATTTTATTTAAACATCTCTAAAATACTATACATTCAGCAGCGATATTGTTTTAATTATCACAGAACAACAATCATTTATTTTACTTGGAAAATTAAAACCATGAAGGTAAAAATACGTTCTAACTCCATGATTAAAACTTCATTCAAACTTTATACAAATGACGTCATCAAAATATAAATCGTCCGGCTTCCTATGTAAAAGCAGTGAGTATTCATACACTTTTATTCATACTTTCATTCATACACTTTTATTCCAGACTCCAGAGTTAAATAATTTTGCGTAAAAACAATTCAGCATTTCTTATACAACTCAACTTAAAATCACTTGTTTACATTTTACATTCATTAAAGTTAGGCTTCGTTGTAGAAATAATTGAAGTTTGATGATCTTTTAATCTCAAAAATATTGTAACTACGTTGGCGCAGACTATAGATGCACAGAAAAAACGCAAAAATAAAGTGGTTTCAGAATGGACGTAACACCTAATATAAATTAAAAAGAACTTTAAAAATCACGATTTTGACACAAGATGGATGTCATATTTCATTTTGAAGTGGGTTACGTGACCTCATCAAATTATATGGGTGTCATTATTATTTTAATTTTTATTTTAAAAACTACCGAACATATTTTGGTGAAATTTTGCTTATATATTTTTTGTGAGAATTTGAATATTTCCTAACATTTTTGAAGCAATTTGTGAATTTTAACTTTGCTTAAAAATGCTTGAAAAATTGGGTCCCATTGAATTCAATGTATTTCATTTTTTCAACCCGGGTTCTATCCCAAAATAATTAGGTAATATTATTCATTTACAATTCCATATGTCCCACAGACCGTCTCAACAACATACTAAAATTTCATTTTAATAAAGTCATTTTTACGGCAGTTATCATACGAACGGACATTCACACAGACAGACAGACAGAATGAATGAACAATGTCATAAACACTTTTCAACTACGTTGTAAAGTGTTAAAAATATGTTTTACTTAGTTTCTAATCAATATGCATAGTTGTGCAACATGTTGATCGTGTTTTTGTCTTTCCAGACCCTTGCAGAGGGTTGAAGAAGGTTGAGTCTCTACACACTTATAGAGTCAACAACGGAACAGAACTTAATGCAAATAGATTTTCGGTATACCTCCGTGGGGAGTAGAGAAAATTGAGGGATTTCAAAAAGTGTTTCAGACCCTCATCTCCCCTGGTGGTCAAAGACATTGGCGACTTAGAAGGCTGAATCTTTGCACACTTATAGTACCAATCATCGTACAGAGCCTAACGCAGTTGGGTTTTATATACCCCTGGGTTCAAGTTACGGGTTTTCTTTTTAAACTTTCTTGGTCTTCAAGCAGCCCTCCAATGACTTAAAAGGCTGAATCTTTGCATATTTGCACAGAAGCTGTTTACACATTTTTAGAACAAATTTAAAGCAATATATAGATTTAAAGTAACAATATTTATTTTTTAAATGTTCTATCTGATGGCCCTCTTTCTCTGAACTATCATTTTACATCTTGGTTTCTATGATAGATAAGCGAGCTTTTCTTTTTTCAAAGCTATGAGGGATTTTTTATTCCACTACTCTTTCACAGTTTTCCATTGTCTATCCATTTTTTTATGTCTGCGTTTAGCTAACAATCTAAAAGCACAATAAACCTTTGGTGACACAGCGAGGAGGAATTTTTTAAGGAATATGAGCGAAAAGCACGGGTTTATTATTTGTGATTTTTTGTTACTTTTTATTTAAGAAATTTAGCGGTAGATGTTGATTGGTAACTTTATCCTGATGAAGTTTTTCTATAATAAAACTGTGTGGATAGAATGATGGTATTTCTTCTTTAAAAAAAGGAAATAAAATGTTATCTTGATATATTAAATTGATTTTGACATTTTGTTCGACTGTTCTTAACTTTAATTTACTGTTGAACAAAACGCCAGCAATAATCTTGAATTCTTCAGAACTTTCTTTGAATTCTTGAAACCAAGTATTTAGGTCTTTTCCTTCTCTTTTTCCTTTTCTTTTGGAGTCCTCTGTTTTTTATTACAGTCATTTAAATAAACTCATGCTTTATTAATTGTCACAATGTATTTCGATCTGTCACCGGCAGAATGATTGCCATAGAGAATTCTACGGCGTGTTCTGCGCTCATCCACATATCTAGGCAAGGAGTGGTAAACATTATGTTTTTTAGCTTTTTTTTAATTCAAAACTTTATTTTTTATGTTGTTTACGGTCGCTACAGATATATTTAAAGACGCTGCAAGTGTTCTTTCAGTAGGTGGTTTTTCATTTGAGGTAAGAGACTTTATATTTTGTATTATTATATTTTTTTTAAATTGCGTAAATGTACGTACGTTATTTGGGCATTCATTCGTTGCTCTTTTCCCGGTTAAGAAAAGTGCTTGAAACTTTTTCTCGTTATTATTCATAATACTGCTTATTTTTTATCTAGAATTGCGAATTTCATGGTTTCCACAGCGTTTTTTAATTATAGAATAAGAGTATTTCTCTTCGGACAACAAAAACGTAACTTTCAATCCAAAGTTTGTCTGCATGTATAATTTTTAAAATAGTCAAAATTCAACTGCAGCAAACGATAATTTAACATTTATAAAATGATCTGTTGTCAGAATTTTTTTAATTAATTTAAATTTTGTTATTTTTTTTCAATAAAATCGTTCTAAAAATGCGTAAACAGCCTCTGTAATTTCAACATTTTAATATTTGGAACTGTTTTGAAAATGTTTAAAAAAAGCAAACCACCCACAAAGAAATGTGTTATTTATGCAAAACCATTCCTATAATAAAAAGAAATATTTATATTTATGAACTTCACTGAAAATGTATACATTGTCCAGCTATATACAACTAAAATTTTATAAAAAATTTATTTATATTAAGAAGTATACCCATTCTTTGTATGAAACATTTATATTTACAATATTTCACTGAAAATTTATACATTGTCCACCTATATACCACTAAAATTTTATAAAAAATTTATTTATATTAAGAAGTATACCCATTCTTTGTATGAAACATTTAAGGTAAAGAAACTCAAAATTCCCAATTAGCGGTGAATTTTTAATATTGAGTCTTTCTTCTTGAAATTTTATAATGATTCTCACACAAAAAAAGAAGGCGAGTTCTCTCGTGTTGATATACGGACAAAAGCATAACATATAATTTTATTTATGTAGATAATAACAATTTTAAAATTATACATACAATTGCATATTCGTAGACCACGTTTTTGCATTTCTTACTGGAGGCAAAAATATAGAAATATCTTTCATTTATTGTCTTTGAAATTAAAAAGGTTTATTTTTCCGATAATTTAAAAAGTTTTTTTATTATTTTAGAGATAGAGACACAAACAACGATCGGGCTACGTCATCGGATTTGGAATTGCACTTATTGTAGAGGGGCTAAAAAATGTTAGGTATGTCATGTTAGTTTGAAGACTCAAATAACAATTGGGTTCCGTTCATTCGGAGATTTATATAACGGCTGTGTTACGCTCAGACTGAGGAAATAGCCAGACGGTCATGATGACAGACAGACAGAATGAAATTCGTTTTAGCCATTCTCCCGAGGTAATGAAACTAACGGGAGTGAATTTTCAATTTTAATATTTATATAGATAGAGTTCATTGAATATGACACTTAATAAAAGTTTTGAATATCAAAAACCGTTTCATATCTAAACACATAAATGGCGTACACTTTATACTTCTATTAACACTGAAATTGCAGCATATAAAATAATATTTCACCTCCAATCCCTGCATGTTGCCTTATTTTCAACGTTTTAAACCAAATAATCAATTAGTTATAATATTATTTATCAATAGTTTGGTTAAAAGAATAGCAAGCAGACGATTTCGGTATTTTGAAAGGTAACTCTGTTACTATAGTTACCACAATGGAATAATCAAAAACTTTAATTAAATTAAATGATAAAATATAATAAGAAAAATCGTCTGCTATTTATCAATAGTTTGATTAAAAGAATAGCAAGCAGACGATTTCGGTATTTTGAAAGGTAACTCTGTTACCATAGTTACCACAATGGAATAATCAAAAACTTTAAATAAATTAAATGATAAAATATAATAAGAAAAATCGTCTGCTATAAGTATAAATTAGGATATCTCAAGAACAATTCAGTATATACTAATAGAGTTCATTAAGAAATTTAGAATATATTAATATAAAGAATGTAATTGAAATTAAAAATAGTCAGCAGACAATTTTGGTATTTGAAACGTAACTCATCAGTTACCATATTTAACACAATGGAATCAAAAACTATGAAATAAATTCAATGATGCAATAGGATAAAAAAAATCATCAGCTGTAACTATTTTGCTTTTAAATTGAATTAAAAACAGTCAGGACATGAAAGCAAGCAGACAAAAGGACGGCTAAATTTTAAGTGGGACCAGACCATAGCTACTGATCAAAATTTTATGAATTTCGGTGCAGCAGTAGTTCTTCCTTGCTAATGAGACAAACACAGAAACAAACAAACATATATTCAATTTTATTTATATAGGTTGATAATCAAATTGAATTATGTTCTATGAAATCCAGGTAGTCACCTGACGCATAATATATAAAAACAAAACTCAATAAAGCGTAATATATCTTCGAACTCAAGTTATTTATAGTAAATTTACTCCAGGAATTCCATTCTTTGAAGACGTTCCAAGTTATTCTCCGAAATCACAGACGATATTTACACACCAGACAATGGTCCATCTCTCTCACGTGACTTTCGATTCCGAAATGAGAAAACCTGGAATCGATAATGAAGAATCGTTTATTTAAAGTCGGGAACCCGGTCACCATGGCAACCAAGAGTACTCGCGTCTGAAGACGAACGTCTTTTGAAATGTTTTACATATTTAAGAGCGATGTTGAAATTTCCAGGGACACGCACCTGAAATTTACCAATAAAACGATTTTTGTTGTAAAATACTTTGTGGATAGGTTGAAGGGGGAAAACAAAATACTTCTTTACCTGTAAAGAGCTTTTAGAAAGAAATGAATTTATAGAACTATCAGGGTTTTTTTTAAAGCCGATATTCTGCATACAGCGTTCCAGGGAATGTCCTTAAGGACATTAATAACGCTGTAAGGGAAGGTCCATCAGTGTGCATATACATGTCAGGTTTAGCTATAGTTAAGTGACTCCGCCTGATCGAAAAGAGTGAGTGCAGTGCCCCCTAGTGAAGAATTAAAGAAGTTAGGATGACTAACTCAGCTGCGAAGCAAGATAGATGAAATTAACTGTAGTGTGGCTCAACTTGGCTTACTCATACCAGAATTCATTTTTTTCACATTTTTTAAGAAAAATTTTGAAAAATCGGCATCATAAGTCTAAACTACCCTTCACTTTAAAGGTCTTGAAAAAATATTTCGATTGATACCATACTTCATAATGTACCTCCGGGGTGGAGATAAATTTACCCCGAAGGGACTACTGACGTCACGAACAGAAGAAATTGCATCGCGGCTATTTTTCACAACAATCATTGAAACTATTAAGTCTCGTGAATATTGGGCCATAAATAAACCCTTTAATGCATGATTATGTCAAATTTTGTCCTATGCTGCTATGTAAAAAAATTATAAAACTGTGAATAAATTTCGAAATTTTCGTTCGAATTTTAAAATTTTTCTATCTAGTTTTAGATATTTTAATAACAAAACCAGATATACAGTTTCGTGAAAATCCATTAATATTTGGGGCCGCTATCGTAAATCGACCACAAACAGACGGACTTCATAAATAGTCAAAACGTGTTCAAAAGGTCCTAAAACATATATTGGCATCAAAATCTCGAGTTTGAAAACTTTAGTGAAAACAATACTTTTTCCATGCTATATTACATAGTTCAGAAAGTAAAAAGTCAAAGTTTTAGAGTATTATTAAATTAGTAGGGATTGACATGAAGAACGAATAAAACGCGTATACGATAAGCCAAACATGCTTGCCGAAAAGTCTGTAACACAGTCTGAGGGTCTGTAACACAGTCAACACCTGAAGTGCTTGCCAAAGTACTGCGGTCATATGCTTTCTCGAATTCAAATGTACATTTGAACTGTTGCTAATTGAGGGCATTTTGATCAGACTGTGCATTAGATTCCAGTACAGCTACGTGTTGCTTATTATATAAGTTCTGATTATGACAGTAATTCGCCAATAACCCTATTGTGCTAAATTAATGCTTTCTGTTACTGTTTCAGAGTGGATTCCTCATTAGGCAATGCTCTATAACTGTGCAATTGGCGTTTTTCGTCTACCTCGCTTCGTTGCCATGTTCTTATCCTACCTTTTTAAATTTTTGGCTAGGGGGCGCTGAAATACCTTTTATGAAGCATAGCCTTAGCGTGCTATTATTCTGGTCTGTTATCCTATGCATAAACCTGAGGTTGTACTCTTCAGAATTGGCCTGGAAGTTATCTTTAGTTTCGATATCTCACCCTGGAACAAATCTTTACATTCATGATTATTACTTTCCTTATATACATAATGTATATAAGGAAAGTATTGTGACGGGGTCGAAAATTCGCATTCGAGTTTTCGACGGTAGAGCACGTTTTAAGCATCCCTGATCACGAATCAAACACTTTTGAGGTGATGTCTGCGTGTGTGTGTGTGTGTGTGTGTGTGAAAGTATGTGTGTATGTCAGTAAGTCTGTGGAGATGATATTTCACGAACGAATGGAGCGATTCGAATGAAATTAGGTGCAATGAATACTGGAAGTCTATTGTTTTTAAACCCAATTGAATGTTCAGAACCCCCCTAAATTTTCAAGTGAAATTTTGAAAAAATCATCAAAAAATCAAAACCTTTAATAAAATTACGTAAATAGACATATCTTATGTAATTTTTGCTTAGAAAACGATTGACATAAAATTTAGAACGCTAGCATGAACCGTTCTCGAGATATTGTACATTTTTTAAATAAATTTATCAAAAATTTCCATAAATTAAAAAATATACTGTTGAGAAACATGTTCACTTTTCATATGTAATATCGTGCGATAAATTTGGTGACATTCTCATGGATCTAGCTCGTTCAATTCATGAGAAAAGATACTTTGAGTAATACTTTTGTATTTGAATGCCAATTGTCATTTATCTGCTATAAGAATATTTCTTCGTTCATAAGGCTTGGCGAGATTTTGGGGACGAATTTGGCGAAATGTCGCCAACTTGTCGACTTTTTAAGTGGTGCCAAATTAACGAAAATCTCGCCAAATGGATAAAAATGACGTTAAGTCAATGAAAATGACGACTCATTGACGAAAATTCAATATCTTGGAAAGAATATAAGTATCTACTATAAGAATAACCTATTTTTTTCTTTGCTGTAAAAGTAGTAAATTCATTGCGTTATATAAGAAAAGTCGTATGCTGCCTTCATCAGATTTTTTCGTTTGTTCTTGAACAGTCTGTCATGCCTTCCAAAGACAACAACGGAATTTCATATTTTCTGATATCACGAATCATTGAAAGCCAATCAGATATGCAGATTTTTGAAAACCAGTATCTCAATTCGTTATTTTAAGCATGATGATATAGCACCACACTTTTCTTACAAAGTTATTGGGGTACTTAGAGATTTTCCTAGGAAGAGTTACAGCGTGATTTACTCCTTTCTTAAGACAATGATAAACATAATGGCTTATAAGTTTTATTTAGGACATGGGACTTTCTAGAAACCTTGAACCACCGTGCAAAACTTTATTCTCTTCTCATCATGTTGTGAAAAACTCTGGGCATCAGGTGGAACACCCGACTATGATAATGTATTCTAACTCGGCTTCAAATTCAATATACAAGATGAAATACCCCTGGAAGTGAAATTTTGAACTATTTTTCTTTGTGGATATCACCCATCCCATTATATCAACTTGAGTTGAGCCACCCAGCATCGTGAAGAAGTCAAGTAATCCGTCCTCTCTCAAAGTCCGAAAACTAGTTGCATTCCTTGAGTAGGTTTTCCGAACAATTTAACCGCCCTTCAGAAACAAGTTTCATTAAAAAGTTGCTTTCAATAAAGTATAGTGAACGAAATAATTATGGCCCTCTTGTGTCACATTTTAGGCAAAAAAACAAATAAATAATATTATTACAATGAAATGAAAACATATGGCATTTACAAAATTATACTCTAAATAATGTACAATAAAAAGCTCCTGAAAATAACACTAATGAAATAAAAAATGATAATGATAGTCATGATTTTTTCTTTTTACTTTCCCTACAATGTATGGTAATGCAGAATATGGAAAGTATTAGAGTCGTGTCGAAAATCGCCCAGATTTCGCTGAATCTACACATTTTGGGACCTCTAGAACACTACAATCTATTTCTAGCGTGACGTCAGTGTCTGTGTGGGGGGGGGGAGTGATTAATTGACCAAATTTCATAAAATTTTACAGGTAAATCACTTGTTGAATAGCCTGGTGCTGATTAGATTTTGGTATGCTTCAGGATGAAAGAATCTGTCTTTTCTTTTTCGCGAAATGTCCCACAGAAATTGCATGTATCCACCCTAGCTAGAAAACTAATTTATCAAATTTTACAAAATCTGGTAGATAAGTCACTTACAAGTTATTTTGGTGCTGATTGTATTTTGGTAAGATTCTGAAAAAAAGAACGAAATGGCCAGCAAAATTCGTCAAAATCCAAAATAAAAGACTACGTATGCTCAAATGTACCAATTAAATAGTATAGTTTTATATGTATTTTCTGACGATGGAAAGAATAAGAACAATTCCATGACTCTAGAATTAACCGTTCTCGAGATATTTTAGTTTTTTCGGATTTTTGCTACGCCGCCTTTGAAAATACGTTCTGTTACCCAGTGAAAACGAATATTTAATTAATGTACAATTCAGTGTAATTTCAAATAATTGAGCGTGTTATTTAGTGCAATTAAACGAATTATTAAAGAAATAAAGAACGAATTATTAAAGAAAATCTTATGCTGCCCACATCAGATTTTTTAGATTCTATATGTCAGTTTATCGGCGTGAAAGTGGAATATCTCAATATCGAGAAAAAGATTTAAAAGGAGCGCAGATATGGTAGATCTGGGGTCGTGATGATAGGAGAAGTTAAAAAACACACATAGCTATAAGTGATGAAAAAAATAAACTATGACGGGAAACAATAATAGACCTACAGTAGTGAATTCTATTCCTTTTCTTGTTTACGCATATAAAAATCTGATGTGGACAACACATGACTTTCCTTATATATTGCAATAAATTTGCTTTTTGTACAGTTAAAAAAGATGTTATTCTTATAGTAGATACTTATATTCTTTCCAAGATATTGAATTTTCTTCAATAAGTCGTCATTTTCATTGATTTAGCATCATTTTTATCCATTTGGCGAGATTTTTGTTAATTTGGCAACAATTAAAAATGTCGCTAAGTTGGCGACATTCCGCCAAATTCGTCGCCAAAATCTCGCCAAGCGTTACGGAAGGAGAAATAAGTTATTCTTACAGCAAATAAATGACTATTGGCGTTCAAATACAAAAGTATCAC
This sequence comes from Amaurobius ferox, assembly GCA_951213105.1. Lineage (NCBI taxonomy): Eukaryota > Metazoa > Arthropoda > Arachnida > Araneae > Amaurobiidae > Amaurobius > Amaurobius ferox. Next base: position 109,909,518 of record OX578152.1, on the reverse strand, counting down.
TCAAAGTGTATTTTTCATGAATGGAACGAGCTAGATCCACGAGAATAATGTCACCCAATTTATCGCATGGTATTACATATGAAAAGTGAACATGTTTGTCAATAGGAAATATTTTTTTTTATTTTATATGACTTTTTGATAATTTTTTTTAAAAACGTGCAATATCTCGAAAACGGTTCATGTTAACGTCCTAAAATTTATGTCAATCGTTTTCTAATGAAAAATTACATAAGAAATGTCTATTTGCGTAACTTTATTAGCGGTTTTGATTTTTGGACGATTTTTTCAAAATGTCACTCGAAAATTTAGGGGGGTTCTGAACATTCGATTGCGTATAAAAACCAGTTCCAGTGTTTACGGATTGTGATTTTTATACCAAATTTCGTTCGAATCGGTACATTCGTTCGTCAGTTATCGTCTCCACAGACTCACTGACACGCACACACACACACACACACACACACACACACATACTTTCACACACACACAAACACAGACATCACTTCAAAAATGTATGATTCGTGATTAGGGATGCTTGAAACGTGCTCTCCCTTAGAAAACTCGAATTCGAATTTTCTACCCCGTCACAATACTAGCCTTATACATTATGTATATAAGGAAAGTAATAAATGGGACTAGAATTGAATAATGATTGGATTTAAATACCCCACTACAATAAAAAATCTGATGTGGGTAACACATGCCTTTCCTTATATAATGCAATGAATTTACTACTTTTACAGCTAAAAAAACGTTATTCTTATAGTAGATACTTATATTCTTTCCATGATATTGAATTTTCTTCAATTAGTCTTCATTTTCATTGAATAAGCGTCATTTTTATTAATTTGGCGAGATTTGTGTTAATTTGGCAACAATTAAAAATGTCGCCAAGTTGGCGACATTCCACCAAATTCGTCGCCAAAATCTCGCCAAGCGTTATGGACGGAGAAATAAGTTATTCTTACAGCAGATAAATGACTATTGGCGTTCAAATACAAATGTATTACTCAAAGTATCTTTTTTCATAAATGGAACGAGCTAGATCCACGAGAATGATGTCACCGAATTTATCGCATGGTATGACATATGAAAAGTGAACATGTTTCTCAATAGGAAATATTTTTTTTTTATTTTATATGACTTTTGATAATTTTTTTGAAAAACGTGCAATATCTCGAGAACGGTTCATGTTAGCGTCCTAAAATTTATGTCAATCGTTTTCTAATGAATAATTACATAAGAAATGTCTATTTGCGCAACTTTATTAGCTGTTTTAATTTTTTGACGATTTTTTCAAAATTTCAATCGAAAATTTAAAGGGGTTTTGAACATTCGATTGCGTATAAAAAGAATAGGCTTCCAGTGTTTATGGATTGTGATTATTGTACCAAATTTCGCTCGAATCCGTCCATTCGTTCGTCAGTTATCGTCTTCACAGACTCACTAACACACACACACACACACACACACATATACTTTCACACACACACACACACACACACTTTCACACACACACACACACACACAGACATCACTTCAAAAATGTTTGATTCGTGATCAGGGATGCTTGAAACGTGCTCTCCCGTCGAAAACTCGAATTCGAATTTTCGACCCCGTCACAATACTTTCCTTATACATTATGTATATAAGGAAAGTAAAAATCTGGTGTGGACAACACATGACTTTCCCTGCAGACTCATATTCACGTTCTCTTTATTTCTTCAATCATTCATTAAGCTGAGTTTAACTGCACAAAATAACACCCATAATTATTTAAAATGACACGAAATTTCCACTTTTAATTCAATGTTCGTTCTCATTTGGTAACTGGACTTGTTTTCAAAGGTGGCATAGCGAAAATGCGAAAAATCTAAAATATCTCGAGAACGGCTAGTCTCCTAATGTAATGGGGTTGGTCTTATTTTTTCATTGTTGAAAATTACGTATAAAACAAGAATTTAATGCATATATTTTAACATAGGTAGTTTTTATTTTCCTTATATACATAAGGTATAAGGAAAGTATTGTGACGGGATCGAAAATTCGAGTTTTCGGCGGGAGAGCACGTTTCAAACATCCCTGATCACGAATCGAACATTTTTGAGGTGATGTCTGTGTGTGTGTGTGTGTGTGTGTGAAAGTATGCGTGTGTGAAAGTGTGTGTGTGTGTGTGTGTCTGTGAGTCTGTGGAGACAATATCTCACGATCAAATGGAGGGATTCGAATGAAATTTGATAAAAAAAATCACAATCCATGAATACTGAAAGCCTATTGTTTTAAAGTGCAATCGAATGTTCAGAACCCTAATAAAGTTTCGAGTGAAATTTTGAAAAAATCATCAAAAAATCAAAACCTTTAATAAAGTTACGTAAATAGACATTTCTTATGTAATTTTTCCTTAAAAAACGATTGACCTAAATTTTAGAACGCTAGCGTAAACCGTTCTCAAGATATTGCACATTTTTCAAATAAATTTATCAAAAAGTCCCATAAATTAAAAAAAATATTAACTGTTAAGAAACATGTTCACTTTTCATATGTAATATCATGCGATAAAAATACTTTGAGAAATACTTTTGTATTTGAACGCCAATAGTCATTTATCCGCTATAAGAATAACTTATTTCTTCGTCCATAACGCTTGGCGAGATTTTGGCGACAAATTTAGCGAAATGTCGCCAACTTTGCGACATTTTTAAATTTTGCCAAATTAACGAAAATCTCGCCCAAAGGATAAAAATAACTCTAAATCAATGAAAATGACGACTAATTGAAGAAAACTCAATATCTTCGAAAGAATATAAGTATCTACTATAAGAATAACATTTTTTTAACTGTAAAAGTAGTAACTTCATTGCATTATATAAGGAAAGTCATGTGTTGCCCACATCAGATATTTTATTTTAGATTTAGCGATTTTAGAGGACCATTTTGCAAAAAAAGGCAGATAATTTTTTTCCGAGTCGTACTAAAATCTAATCAGCACAAGGGAAGTAACTTTTTTACCAAATTTTATAACATTTGATCTATTAGTTATTAAGCTAGAGCGGATACAGACAATTTTTGCGGGTCATTTCGTAATAAAAGGCGGGTTCCTTTATCCCGAATCATACCCAAAACTAATCAGCACTAAGGTCACACACAATTGACTTACCTACCAAATTTTATGAAATTTAGTCCATTAATTTTTGAGTTACAGGGGATACATACATTGCACAGACAGACTGACAGACAGACTAACAAACAGACAGACAAACAGATAAAGAGACACACACACAGATGTCACGCTAAAAATTGTTTTCTTGAATTCTAGAGATCCTAAAACGTGTAAATCCGTCGAAAACTCGAGTTGCGATTTTCGGCATGATTACAATTCTTTTCTTATACATTACCATGTATTGCAGGGAAAGTATAAAACTCATTTTTGCGAAAATAAACCCCACTTAGATTTAGTGAATTATATACCAAGCCACTCCCCTATAGTTGGAACTTTCAAGCGGTTGTATACATAGGAATAATTGATGCCACGCAGGTTAGAAGACTGTTAAGAATGTTTTAAAAAATAAAAATCTAGCGTAAAGATACAATGATCGATAAAAGGCCTTCTAAATACTAATTTCTTTTTAACACTTTACAACAAAGTTGAAAAGTGTTTATGACTTTGTTCATTCTGTCTGCCTGTCTGTCTGTCTGTCTGTCCGTTAGCACGATAACTGCCGTAAAAATGACTTAATCAAAATGAAATTTTAGTATGTTGTTCAGACGGTCTGTAGGACCTATGGGAATATAAATGAATAATATCACCCAATTAGTTTCGGATTGAACCCGGGTTGAAAAAATGAAATACATTGAGCCCTATGGGACCTAATTTTTCAAACATTTTTTAAGCGGATTTAAAATTCACAAATTGCTTCGAAAATTTATGTAATAGTCAAATTGTTCCATGAAATATATTAAAAAAAATTCAGCGAAATATATTCAGTAGTTTTTTAAATAAATTAAAATAATAATGACACATCTTATATGAAACGATCACGTGACCATGATATGAAACGATCACGTGACCCACTTCAAAATGATATATGGCATCCATCTTGTTTCAAAATCGTGATTTTTTAAAGTTATTTTTAATTCATATTGAGTGTTGTATCCGTCCTAAAACTACTTTATTTTTGCTTAAATTCTGTGCATCTACATACTAAAACAACACAATGACAATATATTTGAGTTTAAATTCTCATTCAAATTTGATTATTTCTACAATTAAGCCTATTTTTCACCTATGTAAAATGTAAACAGCAAAATATGTAGAATGAGTTGTATTAGAATTACTGTATTTCTTTAACACAAAATAATTCAGTCCATGGAGTCTGCATGGCTGATATGAATGAAATATTAATTGATTTTATAAACAGAAGGACGATATTTTTCGATGAAGTTTTAAGCATAAAGTTTATGAATTGTAGCTCCATGGTCTTAATTTTTAAATAAAATAAATTATTATAGTATTGTGATGAATGAAATGGAGAAAGTTATGAATGAAATCCTGCTTTTATAGAGAGATCCAGGCGTGTTATTTTTTCTATGACGTCATTTGAATTAATTTCAGTTGTTTTCGATGAAGTTTTCAAATATAATAAATTATCGTAGTATTATGATAGATTTAAAAATATTACCGTGGAATGTATTGCATTTTAGAGATATTTAAACCACGCAATTTATATTTCAATGCCGTCATTTGAATGAAGTTCATTTTTTTCAATGAAGGTTTAAGTTTTCAAATATAATAAATCAATGTAGTATTGTGATAAGTTTTAAAATATTACCGAGGAATGTATTGCATTTTCGTCTTTTTTAAATAAAATTGCCTTGAAGTTGGAAAGTGTTTCATAATCAATGCTTTAAGCATGATTGATCTTTCTTGTTATTTTTCACCTTTTCCCGCGTAATACGAATAAACTTATTTTTTTAACGTGCATTACATTTTATTATAAAAAATATCATGTAAGAAATATATACCAATGAGCTTGTATTTTCTTTTTGTATTGCTTTTATTTTAACTAGAAATACTTTTGCGAATTTTGAAAAATTCAAAATCCTTTTGAAGAATGAAATGAGTAGCAAAATTCGAAATATGTAAAGTGACCGAAAAATCGCATACGCCAAATTTTACAATCATATAATATACAAAGAAATTTTATAGTACTTTTTTTCCAAATAGATGTCACTAAGATACTTTTGAAATATATTAGAATTTTCGTCTGATCTTTTTAATACGTCAGACGATTATTACGGACGTTTTTTTATCAGTCGACAAGTAAGACGTTTTCTCAGAGAGAATTTTTTTTTTACTTTAGGGCAATATTTCTGTGGGCATTATTATAAGAGTTTCATTGATGTGTTTCAGAAGAAATGGCCATACTCTAAAACTCTTAACAATTTAACAATTAATTTATTTTCAGTAAAAATGGAAATCCTGCCTATTTTTTCTTTGTCCACAACAGATCAAGTTTTTCGAAAATTCTTTGCTAACCTCGTAATTGTGGCATTGTCAGTGGTGGTTATTTCATTACAGCATGGTTATTTCTTCCGAATATTTTTAATGACACCCGTATGAGAATGACTAGAGAAATATCGACCTAAAATAAAAAAAAATATTCCACTCTGAGAAACGCCATGTTCCTCGATGGATGAAAGAAGAAGTTTGTAATAATCGTCTGACACATGGAGTTAGAAAGATGATAAAACTTCTATGGCTGAAACGCTTGAAACTGTCATAATGCTTTGAGAATTATATCTAGGTGTCACTAGTGTTACCAAAGCAGTCGCTATTGTTAGTTGACACAACAAAAAGGCGTAGTATTTTAGATTATTTTTTAAATGATGGTTCCCTAATTATGAGTATTATTAACCTCTATGTTTTCATAGCTGTAGAATAGAGTGCAGAATATATGGAGAGAAAAATAAATTGAAAGGTAAAGTAATTTTGAATGCATACCAATATTCTTTAGAATTTCAGGTCTAATTGACATTGCGCTAAATATATATTTTTTACAAAATTGGCAATTTAGATAAATAGTTTAGGCCTTTTGCCATAGAAATACATACAAAGCAGGACTACTTATCTTATCCCAACTCCGACTAAATTATTGCCTCAAACGATATTGACGATTTCTTAATATAAAGTTTTAACTCCTTACTTTTACCTCCATGGTCTGGCTTATACTAAAAACAGCAGACGATATTTCTAGTGTATTTTTTAGGGTGCGTTAGTGTCACCAAAGTGAAAAAATTTTTACTATTTTAGTGCCTCGCTATATACTACGATTTTTTACTTTCCCTGCAATACATGATAATGTATAGGGAAAATATTGGAATCATGACGAAAATCGCAACTCGAGTTTTCGACGGATCTACACGTTTCGAGACCTCTAGAATACGAAAAAACTATTTTTAGCGTGACGTCTGTGTGTCTGTCTGTGTGTCTGTCTGTGTGTATCTACTCTAACTCAAAAATTTATGGACCGAATTTCATAAAATTTGGTAGGTAAATCACTTGGGTATGACACTAGTGCTGATTAGTTTTTGGTACGATTCGTAAAAACAAAACCCGCCTTTTTTGCGAAATGGCCCGTAAAAATGCCATGTATCCACTCTAGTTAAAATACTAATTGACCAAATATCACAAGGTAGATAAGTTATTTGGTAGTTAAGTTGCTTGTAGGATACTCTGGTGCTGATTAGATTTTGGTATTAATCGGAAAAAAACAACCTGCCTTTTTTTACGAAATGGTCCGCAAAAATGTCATGTATCCATTCTAGCTAAAATACAAATTGACCAAATTTCACAAAATTTGGTAAATAAGTTACTTGTAGGATACTCTGGTGCTAATTAGATTTTACTATTATTCGAAAAAGAACAACCTGCCTTTTTTACGAAATGGCCCTCAAAAATCGCCAAAATCTAAAAAAAAGGCTACGTATGTTCAAATATATCAATTAAATGCTTGCTTTATACGTAATTTTTGATGAGGAAAAGAATAAGAACAACTCTATTACTCTAGGACTAACCGTTCTCGAGATATTTGAGATTTTTCGCATTTAGTTATGTCACTGTTGAAATTGAATTAAAAATGCAAATTTGGTGTTATTTTGTGCAATTTAATGAATTATTACAGAAATAAAGAAAACATGAATTTGAGTCCGCAGGGAAAGTCATGTGCTGCTCACATCAAATTTTTTAAATTGTATGTGCGCAATTTTTCAATCACCCTGTATTATTTTGTATTTCCCTTGTAATTGGAAATATTCAAATTTCCCAACCTTATACATTGCGCATAGAACATTCTTCCTACAAATGTAAATTCATTTTCCATAAATATATACATATTACCACAATAAGCCTTAACTATCACAAAAATAAAATTAAATCTTTAAAACAAAGTTTATTCACAGCTATATAGGGTGTTTAAATACAAAACATTTTCGCCTTCGCGCTTTCGAAAGTATATACATTCTTCATCAGAGGCATATGACGATTTACGGTACAATTGAGATATATGCATACAATCCAACTCACAATTCAAATGAACATAAGATCAATTACAATACGGCCATAGGAATTATTAAAAAGAGGAAAACAAAACATAGATAACACAATGATTAGAAATACAAAGGCGATAAGGTATTAAAATACATTTAAATATTTTTAAGTATTTAAGTACGTGGATAACAGTTTGACCTTCATGGAATGGAGGATAAGACGCCAAGCAAAATTGAGTTGTTGTACAGGGTCAAAATTGCAAATAAGATCTCGATAAAAATAAATAAATAAAGATTCATAGACTAAAATATTTTTTAGATTATTACTGCATATTAAACTGAAAGTATTATCAAATAAAGGAATGAATTGCTCATTAAGAACAGTTTGGGATACAGCAGTAGATAATTTTTTATTTACTTTTAATTACCTTGGCGTGTTCAGTCAATCTAAAACTAAAAGGGCGTTCGGTACTGGTAATATAGAATTTATAAATATTGTCAGGAATGTCCAGTCATTTTGTCTGACAATATTTATAAATTCTAAACTGGCAGTACCAAACACTCCTCTAATATTAGATTAACTGAATACGGCCGTGATAATAAACATTAAAAATTATCTACTATTTTACCCCAAACTGTTCTTAATGAGCAATTTACTCCTTTATTTGATAAGACGTTAATTTTATTGCGCAATAATAATCCTAAATCTATTTTACGTTATGAATCCTAATTTATTTATCTTTATCGGGATTTTATTTGCAATTTTGATCCGGTACAAAAATTCAGTTCTGCTTAGCGTCTTATCTTCGATTCCATAAAAGTCAAAACGTTATCTACGTACTTAACTGCTTAAAAATTCTTAAAATGTATTTGTAACCTGCTCACTTTTGCATTTCTAATCATGGTGTATCCATGTTTAGTTTTTCTCTTTTTTTAAATTACCTGTGACCGTATTGCAATTAATATGGTTACGATGTAACTTCTGCAATTGGGGTTTACTCTCAGGATATACAAATGAGTCCCAATTTCTGGATAACTAACACTTTTATTTAAAAGTACTAGTTATCCAGATTAAACAACTGTATCCTAATTATATATATATATATATATATATATATATATATATGCATATATATATATGTGTGTGTATATGTATATATATATATATATATATATATATATATACATATATATATGTGTGTGTATATATATATATATATATATATATATATATATATATACATATATATGTGTGTGTGTATATGTATATATATATGTATATATATATATATATAAGCCTTAACTGAATAGAAATGCGTATTTTGAGCGTCTTCAGAACAACTTCATAATCAACGTTCTTTAATATCTTAAAAATTAATCAAAATTTCCTTCTGCTGAAAAATTCCTTTTTCCTGGACAAATGCTTTCACCGTTCCATCTTTAAACCTAATCTCTTCGCATTTTTTTCCCTCTCCAGTTCCACGTGAACCTGATCATGCATAAATTCAAATTAAATCGGTGTTTCTGGAAATTTAACCCCTGCCCGTAAACACGGAGAACGTGTTAGCAATCTCGGGTTTCCATGGAAACTCGCTCTTCTCGTTTAAATAAACGGGCTCGTTATTGATTCAGGGTTCGCACTTCGCGCTCATAAGCCACGTGGTCGGGCTCGGTCGACCGTATTTATCAAACAAATTGCGGCGAAAGTGATTTGTTGGCGCTGTTGGTTTGGTTCTGTCATCCCAGTGGCTCGCTGGGCTGTAACTGGAATGTTTGCTCTCAGCTATACTTTACTCTTCGTAATACAGTGCCGGATTCAACCAGATTCAGACTGGAAACCCAGAATATTTTGCCGCCCTAAAATATATTTTTATTCCACTGTTTATTTCTGATCCAATGTGCGTACCCTATAATATGCAGCAATTTTTATTGATAGAGCTAAAATAAAAATTGTATTTTCGGTGGCGTTTTTTGAAATTTAATTTCGGGGGGGGGGGCAGTTTTAAATATAAATCTAAAGGGATCTAAGTTAGAGGTTGGCTCGGGCCTGACGCGTAACTTGGGCTTGAATTGGCCCACGGGCACGGGCCCGACCCGTACGCTTATCCCAAATTGGCCCACGGGTCGGGCTCTGGCCACGTTTTTTTTTTTACATTCGGATCAGTTGGGTGGGGTTAGGACGGGTCAAAATAAATAAAAATGCTAAAAATAGATCAAAATTGAAACAGAAAAAATTAAATTACATATGAAACAAAATTTTCAATTAGCGGATTAAAGTCTCCTTGCCCCATATTAAGTCCTAAAAGTTTGATCTTTTCGGAGAACGCATATAGATGAATTAGAACCGGATACAGAAAAATTATAATTTCATATAAAAAGTTGAAGACTTATTTATTTGACGACATTCCGAAGTCAAAATAAAACATTGTTATTTGCAACATTCAAGCTGTTTGAAACTACAGTAACAGAAGATATGTTCTGGCTTGGAGGCAGCAAAATAAATATACGATATCTATGTACCAAATGTCATGTTTCGTGACATCATGTGATCTATAAATGTAATAGGGAAGAAATATATTCCATTATATCTTTCCCTGCAAATTCAAATTAATTTTCTTACTCTAATGTCATGATGCATTAAATTGAGGTTATTTAAAGACAACAACATGGATACTTTTCTGATATTATATCCAATTTGAAGTTTTAATGCACGTTCGTTCCATTTGACAATTTAATGAACTTTACAGTTTACAGATCTTTAAAATCCAAAAGAACAAAAGTATCTCGAGAATGGTTAATACTAGAATAATGGAGTAGGTTTTATTTACTGTGCTATCAAAAATTAAGTATAAGTACTTAATTAATATATTTCAGAAATTTTAGTTATTTATTTCACATTTTTACGATCTTTGCGGGCCATTTCGCTAAAACACGTGGGCTATATTTTTCTGAATCAGTCCAAACACCAATGAGTATCAAAATAATCCTCAAGGGTCGTAACTACTAAATTTTAAGAAATTTCGTACAATAGTTTTTACACAACAGAGAAAAATGTATTCAGTACCCCAATTTCCCAATTTATAAAACTTAAATATCTTGAAAATGGTGAATCTAAAAGTAATGGGATAGAGCTTATTCTTTTCGCCGTCAAAAATCACGTATAAAACATGCAATTAATTGATACATTTGTGATATTTTATTTTAGATCTTGCTGATTTTTGCATGCCATTTCGCAATAAAGGTAGGTTCTTTTTTTACGAATATTACCAAAATCTAACCAGTACCAAGGTAACCCACAAGCAACTTATATACCAAATTTTGTGACAATTGGTCTATTAATTTCTCAGCTAGAGTGGATAAGGCAATATTTGCGGGCCATTTCGCAAAGAAAGGCATAATCTTTTATCCCAAATCGTACCAACATCTAAACAGCACCAGGGTCACCCACATGTGATTTGTCAATACAATGTTATGAAATTTGAACCATTAGTTTTTTAATTAAAGTGGATACTTACAGTGCACAAACAGACACACTCACAAACACACAGACAGACATCACGCTAAAAATAGTTTTTTCGTATTCTAGGGGTCCCAAAACGTGTAGATCCATCGAAAACTCGAGTTGCCATGTATTACAGGGAAAGTAAGAACACTCAAGATATCATGAATCGTACGTGTTATGTTGACTCGTACAAACAAAATGGAAGTTTAAACTTCACTTCAAAATTTCAATGAAAATTAAAATGTACATTTAATTATGATAAAAAAAAATTGGATGTGTGCAGTACATGACTTTCCCTACAGAGATTCATTTTCTCTTTATTTCTTAAATAATTCATCGAATTGAGTTTAATTATAGAGTGGATACATACATTGCACACACACACACACACACACAGACATCACCTTAGAAAGAGTCTTTTACCATGAAAAAAATACCATGCACAATTAAAAACATCTGATGTGGACAGCAGATGACTTTCCCTGCAGACTTAAATTCATTTTCACTTAATTTTTTTATTAATTCATTAAATTGAAGACAGAATTCACGGCATAATGCATTGAGTTCCATATCGTCTAATTTGGTATTATGAGACTGGGACTTAGCTCCGAAAATGTCACGTGAGCTAAAACAACCGACATTTTTTATTTGTTCCAAAGTGCTTGGCACTTTGCAAATTGGACATCGTTGCGCAGAACACTAAATTTCGTACAAAAGAAGAAAAGGTGATCACATGATATGTAGAATGGCACCTTGTTTGTTTACAGAAGTAACGTTAAAATAGCGTGAAAACTCATACAAACTAGTTATTTGTGTCGCGCTACTCGCTACACTACTTAATTTTAAAAGTAGCGCTTTACACTACAAACTACCAGAAAAAGTAGTGACTACTGTAGTTTCGCTATTTGTAGCACGATACTTCCGACCACTGAACTCAAGCATGTATTATGTTCGGTAGTTTTTTAAGAAAGAATTACAATAATAATTACACTCATATTATATGAAGAGATCACGTGACCCACTTCAATGAATCACAGATTTGATTCAAACATCCACATGCCCTTTTCTATTAGTTTATTCTATTCGGCAACGAATTATTTCGTTGTTTCCTGTGGCAATGTTTAAGCTATATTATATATATATATATATATATATATATATAAGCCTTCTTAGTTAATTACTTTAAAAACTATCAATTTTGTTGCATATGAAATTGATATCTCTGATTTCTATATGATTTAAGGGGACGGTAGACGTTGAAATTGTTTTATTTATTTATTTATTTATTGACTTTGAAACGTGAAAATTTGTATAAATATTCCTCTTAACATTACTATATAAAATACCATTATTTTTTCTTTTCAATTTTGTTATAATGTTTTTTTTAACTTAATTATTTTTAACAAAAATTTGAAAATGCTCCTTGCGTGCCATTTGTTTATATTTTTGATTAATTTTGCATTATGATCACTCAAAAACACATAATGAACAAATTTGGGTATTTATTTTTAAATCCCTTACAAAGTCAATTTTTTTAAAATATTTTTCTGCATTGAAACTTAATTTTTATCATTTAATTAGGTTCTTATTCACTTTTAATTATCTTAATGATGTCCAATTATAAAATGCATGCTCAGTTTCATTAAAAAGTATGAAAGGTGTCTTCTTGCCAAATTTCATGCATCTCAATCAAAAATTAAGACGCATGGAGCATTTTAAAAATGTAAAACCTTTCAAATTTCCGTTTCGAATAAAATGCATTTAATTTTTTGCTTGAGGGTGGAACAGCGTCCATCCCAAACGAAGAACCTCACAAAAATACAAGTATTTGGCATAACCTATCCCAAACAGTTCGATCCGTCTTTGCGGGCATTGGCGTCCATGGAAATCGCCGACAGAAACATTGCACCTACTGCAGCAGGCAACCCGTAAGCAAAAGGTTAAATGTGTAAAATAATGCTTTTAAAAAAACAACTTTTTTTAGTCGATTTTTGCTCATTTCAACATCTACCATCCCCTTAAAATGGTAGAGAAACTTGAGTATTTCTTCATTGCTGCTGCGGGAGCGATTGCTTTCTGCTCTTCAGACAATGTTATAATTAATATAATTGATTCTTTTCAGGTTTCAATAATGAGTGTCGTAAGCTCTTCGGGGGGGGGGGGGAGGGTCACTGTCCAAAACAAGATAAGTGTTAATAATTTCTACTTGTGTGTGATTCGGAAAGAACTCCGCTTAAGGAACCAGAAGAACCTTCCGTGAAAGAGAATTCTAAATTCTGGGTAAGTACTAAGCAGGAGGAAAGCACTTCGACACCTTTTGCTTGAGTCATGCCACCTATTCAACAACCAACCATATATCAAAGGCAAAACCAGCGGTAAGTGCTTTACCTAGTTCAATTTTTTCAGTCGGGGGTGAAGTGGGACTCAACTACACCATACACGAGACACCATTTTCGAGTACTAACCAAGTCATATTGGAAGAAGTCGCTAGACAGTTCCCTCGTAACAAGGTAAATGCAACTTAGGACGACTTTAAATTCGTCTCTGAAAGCACGAACCAGGCTCGGCCCGTTCGTAAGTACCACTTGGTGAATCCAGCTGATGCCTACATTCGCAGAAAGCCCGAAAGAAAATGGAGGAGAAGGCTGAAGGTTCCTTTTACTTGCTAGTTCCGAACAATACAGTAAGTGAATAGTCCAGATAAAATAGATAATGTAATTAACAAAATAGATAATGTAATAAAATAGATAATGTAATGTAACAAAATATAATAAAACGATTAATAACTGTTAATAATATTAATTAACCATTATCTTATGATATAGAATAACTCAAAATATTATCTGCTGAAAAAAAAAATCTCAAAATTTGAAATAACCCCACTGGCATAAAGTTTGCTAAATTTAACATACGTAATAATATATTTATAAATTAATAATTAAGTATTATAAGTCAAACGTTAAAATCAATTAATAAAACAGTTAAAATTAATACTACTTTACCCAATTTTAGTATTATAATTAAGTTTTTAGTTTAAGCGAATTAGGCCTCTAAGGGATACTACTAAAAAACAACGCACCGGCAGCTGTACCTCTAGGGGTGGTGAGGAAACTGGCTGGGCAGAGTTGAAAAATATCTATACGCATACAACCGAATTATTTAAAAATAAATGACACCATTTGCAGACCGTTCTTGAAATATACACGATTTTGACTTTGATCTAAAATTAAAAAAAAAAAACACTAATATCACGTGAATGAACAGTTATGAGGTATACACAATGATAACCTGCTAGTTATCATTTCTTTAAATTGCCTTATATTATTATTTTCTGTTGATTAACAGCTTATTAACGCTCCGGTTTGATTGAGCAATCAGGAGCTGCCCAGGCAGTTTATGGATTCCACAAGTGGGATGGAATCAACGTCTCGACAGATCGGCGATCAATCAGATTGATTATTTTGATAGTCCCATTTGCGCCTTGTTTTCACGGTACTAAGTCTGCATACTTAGACCAAGAGGTCGAAGGTAGCAATCCGACTTACTGAGGAAATAGGCATCGGTTAAAAAGGTTCTCGTTCGTAATCAGGTATTCAATCTTTCCTTTTTACTTTCCCTGCAACATGGTAATGTATAGGGAAAGTATCAGAATCGTGTCGAAAATCGTAAATCGAGTTTTCGAAGTATCTGCACGTTTTGGGACCTCTAGACTACAAAAAACTATTTTTAGCGTGACGTCTGTGTGTGTGTCTGTGTGTTAGATTTTTTACACAACAAACACGATAAAGCAAATTGGAAGAATCGAAACCATTGATACCAATCGAATTTCAGGGAAGGTGGAGTGAGAAAATCCAGGCACCAGGAGAGGTCTTGGGAAGTGCCGAACCAAATTGGAAGTATGATTTGCGGAGTCCTGGTACCTATACTGAAATGTTTACATCGATTTTTTAGTTTATGTTTTATGTACAGTTTTAGGAACTGTATTTTTACTTTCTCTGCAATACATGGTAATGTATAGGGAAGTATTGGAATCATGCCGAAATTTGTAACTCGAGTTTTCGAAGGGTCTGCTCGTTTTAGGACTTCTAGAACTCGATAAAACTACTTTTAGAGGGAAGTCTGTGTATATGCCTGTGTGTCTGTCTATGCAATGTATGTATCCACTCTAACTTAAAAACTAATTGACCAGATGTCATGAAATTTGGTGGATAAGTCACTTATGGGTGACCCTGGTGCTGATTAGATTTTGGTATGACTCCGGATAAAAAAACCTGCATTTTTTTTTTCGAAATGGCCCGCAAAAATTGTCTATTACCATTCTAAGGAAAAAACTAATAAATCAAATTTCACAAAATTTCGTAGATAAGTCACTCGTAAGTTACCCTGGTGCTGATTAGATTTTGGTGCGATTCAGAAAAGAAGAACCTGCTTTTCTTGGCGAAATGGCCAGCAAAATTCGTCAAAATCTAAAATGAAAGACTGCGTATGCTCAAATGCACCAATTAAATGCTTGTTTTATACGTAATTTTTGACAATCAAAGAAATAATACCAACCCCATTACTTCAGGTCTAGCCGCTCTCGCGATAGTTTAATATTTTTTTTCGCATTTTTGCTACGCCGGTTTTGAGAATAGCTCCAGTTATCAAATGAAAACGAATTTAAAAGTGTAAATTCACTGTAATTTCAATTAATTGTGCGTGTTAATTTGTTAAATAAACTGAATTTAATGAATTATTAATGAAATAAAGATGAAATGGATTTAAATCTGCAGAGAAAGTCATGTGCTGCCCACATCAGATTTTTTTACTTTCCCTGCAATACATAGCAATATGTAGGAAAAGTATGGGAATCGTGTCGAATATCGCAACTCGAGTTTTCGACGGATGTACACGTTTTGGGACCTCTAGAACACGAAAAACTATTTTTAGCGTGACTTTGTGTATGTGTGTCTGTGTGTCGGGTTAGTTCCCTTTCTTTTCATCATCAAACACTACGTATAAAACAAGCATTTAATTGATATATTTGAGCATACGCAGTTTTTAATTTAGATTTTGATGATTTTTGAGTGTCATTTTGCAAAAAAAGCAGGTTATTTTTTTCCGAATCGTACTAAAATATAATTAGCACCAGGGTACTCTACAAATGACTTATGTGCCAAATTTTGTGAAATTTGGTCTATTAGTCTTTTAGCTAGAGTAGGTACAGACATTTCATACAGACACACAATTTATTTAATAAATCATTAACTTGAGTTTAATGGCAAAAAATAACAAGCATCATTATTTGAAATGACACTGAATTGGCACTTTTAATTTAATTATTATTTTCATTGAGGAACTGGAGGTGTTTTCAAACCGGCGGGACAAAGATACGATAAAACAAAAATATCTGACAACGGTTAGTCCTAGGGTGATGCGATTGGTCTTATTCTTTAAATCGTCAAAACTTACGTATAAAACAAGAATTTAATGAATACATTTGAGCATACGTAGTCTTTTACTTTATATTTTGATGACTTTTGCGGGCTATTTCGTAAAAAAAACAGGTTCTATTTTTTTCCGAATCATACCAAAATCTAATCAGCGCCAAGATAGCCCACAAATGCTTATCTATAAAATTTTATGAAATTTAGTCAATTAGTTTTGAGTTAGAGTGGATACATATATTTCACACACACACAGAGAGAGAGAGAGAGAGAGAGAGAGGGGAAAGAGAGAAGGAAAGAGAGAGAAAGAAAGAGAAAGAAAGAAAGAGAGAGAAAGAGAGGCGTCACGCTAAAACTAGTTTTCGTGTTCTAGAGGTCCCAAAACGTGTAGATCCAACTCGACTTGCAATTTTCGGCACGATTCCAATACTTTCCTATGCATTA
Source organism: Amaurobius ferox (assembly GCA_951213105.1). Classification (NCBI taxonomy): domain Eukaryota; kingdom Metazoa; phylum Arthropoda; class Arachnida; order Araneae; family Amaurobiidae; genus Amaurobius; species Amaurobius ferox. Next base: position 109,892,601 of record OX578152.1, on the reverse strand, counting down.
CCAAGTATCTTGTGAAAAGTAGAAAGGAGAGAACAACATGGCACAGTATTCAAAACCAGTATGCAAAAATTTTAAATCATTTCCAGAATAATTGTAAATATATATTCCAGTTTCCAAGTTAATATTATATAATTGGAACTTTCAAGGTCCAAAAATATTATTGTGGGCCTATACACTGGACTTCCTAATACAAATATTTATAACATTCATAATTAAATGTTTGCATGAAAATCTGGAAATTAAATCCGTATTTTCACTTTAAAGACTTAAATTTTATTTAGGGGTGGAGGGAGGAAATGATTAACATCAGTGAGAAAAAAAATTCAAACTTAAATAATTATGAAACTGAATCTCGAGATCCTTTGCAATACTTCCAAACATTTCATTCTAAATTCCAAACAGAATATTAAACTGCACGGAAAAACTTCCATTATTGCAAATTCCAATTACTGTGTAGGAACCGAAAATCAAAAATAGACTTCGCCATTTTTTACAACAATAATTAAAGTTCCACGGAAGATTTCTGCTCTTACTCAAAAGTTCGAAGAGAAAAATTTCGAAATGAAAAAAAAGAATAAATTCGCCATTTTTTTTTATGTTGCCATTCACTGCGAAATATCCAATTAAATTAAAAGAAGGCATCGGGAAAAAGTTCTGCGGTTTTTCAGCTGTCTTTTGAATGGGTGCTGCTTTTGAAAAGAATTTTCGCGATGCTAATTAAGCTGGTTTCGCTGTAATGAATTGCGCGTATTTAATTGACACAAAGCAGGGCATTTATGTCTTCATAAATCCGTATTTCATCTGTTTTGAAACAAAACAGATGATCTCATAAAAAGATATGAGGGTGCCCGGAATTAAATCGAAATATGGTGATTTCCAATTGAGATAGTCTTGGCTTTAATTCGAAAATTAATATCTGTAGTTCGAAACTTCACTCAACTGCCTCATCTATGGGATATCGCTAAGTAAAACTGACCGACTGATTGAGGGATGAATTTCACAACCGAAATTGCACTGAAGATAGAAACTTGAAACTTTGAACAATCGTGTGACTTGACCTATAAACAGGACCGTAGCCATAAGGAGCTAACCCCCACCCCAAGAGGTATACTCAGCCCCCTCTGATAAAAATATTATATTTTTAGTAGTGATATGGAATTTCATCCAACTTGTTATCCAAATTTTGTATAAAAATTGATCTATGACATATTTTTATAAATTATTTCGTTTTTATGATTTTTTTTAGTTTCGATAAATTTGTGGTTATACAGATGATCAATTAATTTACATATTTAATTTAAAAATGTTTTGCATTATTGCGGCATTTACTGTTATACATTATAGCGTCAAAATCAACTGATAAGTAGTTAAGAATTAATATTAAGTGTTAACTAGTATTTACTATCTGAAATAGCTTTGCTTCTAATTAATGCTTATATCAAAAGCAATTGTAATTATTATATATTAATATTGATGCATAGCAGCTTTACGGATTTTCCTAAGTCAACTCTTAGCCTACAAATACAAACATGCAATTAATTATTTATCAATAATTTTCATGGATTGAAAATATAATAATAATAATAATTATGGTTTATGAATGCTAATGATTAACAGTGTTTTTAGTAAGTCTCCTTCAAGACTGTTGAGTCCCCCTTGAATTTCTACCCAACCCCTCTTGAATGTTGTTTCTGGCTACAGCCGTGCCTATAAGTCATGAAAAAATTCTAAAATCTTGAAATTTTGTTTTAAAAATTTATTTATCGCTGAATGTTTTGTTCTAAAATTCTTTCAACTATTAGAGTTACAAAAAACTCGGGAATTTTGAGAAGCAACAATAAACCCGGGAATTTTGAACGCATTGGAATCTTTGATAGGAAGAAACTAATTAATGCGTTTCTTATATGGTCTAGCTAATGCGGCACAATACGGAGCTAAAGCCTTAATTATACATGGATCGACATTTAGATACATTTACTAAAATACTTCTATTAGTTTAGAAGTAAAGTCTATTGAGATAAAATTTTTGGAAATTTAAAATTACAAAAAAAATTTTGTAAATGTGCAAATTAATTATATTAGCCATATAAAATTATTAATTATATTAGATAAAATTATTAATTATATTAGTTATATAAAATTACTAATTATATCAGTTATATAAAATTATTTAAATGTTATTGGGAGCACTATAGATTTCTTATTATCGTTCAATATCAAATGCATATGAATCTAGACATCCAACAACAGGAGAGTATAAACTCTTAAATATCATCAAGGGACATGTGCAATATGTATCCGGTCGATATCATGTTGTAAAATAGCACCCCGAACAAGTTCCGGCAAGGGCAACACAATTGGCGGCAGGATATCTTTAGAATACATTTGAGTTGTCAAAGTACGACATTGCAAGACCTGGGTATGACAGGAGATAGCTCCTCAGACTGCCATAGCAAATGTGGTGACCGTGTGCTATTCGAGAACTGAAGTTGAATTAGAGCACTGTCTCGCCCTCATTAACAAAAACAGTAGTCATTCGCTCCCAGACAGAATCGGTACTCAAAGCTAAACACTGCATGACACAATTCGAACGCCATCCAAGATTCCTGTACTTGACACTATTTTAGACGGTGCAGCCTATATTGAGCAGCCAATGATAAGCAACCAAATAAATGTCTAGAACACAGCACTGCTTTGGCAATATCCTCCTAATGGTACGTATTAACATGGCAGGATGAGTAAAAAATCTGATGTGGACAGCACATGACTTTCCTTATGTAATGCAATGAATTTACTACTTTTACAGTAAAAAAATAGATTTTTTTTATAGCAGATATTTATATTCTTTCCAAGATATTGAATTTTCGTCAATGAGTCGTCATTTTCATTGATTTAGAGTCATTTTTATCCATTTGACGAGTTTTTCGTTCATTTAGCAGCATTTAAAAAAGTCGCTAAGTGGGCGACATTCCACCAAATTTGTCGCCAAAATCTCGCCAGGTGTTATGGACGGAGAAATAAGTTACTCTTACAGCAAATAAATGACTATTGGCGTTCAAATACAAAAGTATTACTCAACGTATCTTTTTCCATGAATGGAATGAGCTAGATTCACGAGAATGATGTCATCAAACTTATCGCATGGTATTACATATGAAAAGTGAACATGTTTCTCAATAGGAATTTTTGTTTTATTTTATATGACTTTTTCATAATTTTTTTTGAAAAATGTACAATATCTCGAGAATGGTTGATGTTAGCGTTCTAAAATTTATGCCAATCGTTTTCTAATGAAAAATTACATAAGAAATGTCTATTTGCGTAATTCTATTAGAGGTTTTGATTTTTTGACGATTTTTTCAAAATTTCACTCCAAAATTTAGGGGTTCTGAACATTCGATTGCGTAAAAAAAATAATAAACTTCCAGTGTTTACGGATTGTAATTTTTGTACCAAATTTCATTCGAATCGGTCCATTCGTTCGTCAGTTATCGTCTCCACAGACTCACTGACACACACAACCGCCCACACACATACTTTCACACACACACACACACACACACACACAGAGACATCACTTCAAAAATGTTCGATTCGTGATCAGGTATGCTTTAAAGTGCTCTCCCGTCGAAAACTCGAATTCGAATTTTCGACCCCGTCACAATACTTTCCTTATACATTATTGTATATAAGTAAAGTAATATAGCTACGTACCTTTTGATTGTTGACAGGCTAATCGCCAGTGTCTTTCTGTCTGATCTGATTATCTATCACCTATTTCTTGACCTAATGTGTTCATATGTATTTTAGAGTTTATGTCTGCACACCTGCATCCACTTCTGCCAGCATTGTCTCCCTGTCTATGTAATGGTCTGCACACCTGGGTGGCCACTCGTCTTCACTAAGTCTAAGATACGTCCTCCCTCGAACTCGCGCAGTTACGCATACTGCCGTCGATTGCGCTGTCTACTGGAGGCAACGAAACAACAAAAGTGGACAGATTTGTTCCAAAGGGTGACCAACGAAACACATAGGAGCCCCAGAAAACGTCCTGAAACCTCTCTGTTATCATATTGTGTAAAGAATCTTGCTGTCCCAACCGGGAATCGAACCCTGAATCTTCGACTCTCCAGCTGACGCTCTACCGTTGAGCTACTGGGACAAGATTGCAACCTCTTCTTGTCGAAGTGGACTTTTGCATTCTCCACTCTCTAATTTCAGATTGGTGTGCAATTGACAATCTGACTGACTACCTCCTGTTGTTTTTACCTCAAGTTAGCCTCCTGATACTACTATTTTTACCCAGGCTGTAATATCCTACGTGGTCATTGTCCTCCCGATTTGAAATCGGCGCTCAATATTCCAGAATCCGCTGAATCCGTGCTAGTCGCACTAGGTCACTTTCAGACCTTCGACATCTTTGCACTAACCTACAGGGTTGATTTGTTCGGGTGCCACTGTAAAGAACCTTGCTGTCCCAACCGGGAATCTGACGCTGGGTCTTCGAATTGGACAGGCGGCGTTCTATCGTTGAGCTACTGGAACGAAATTGCAAGCTCTTATTGTTGAAGTGGAACCTGCAACTGTCCATGCCTGCATGTTAGAATTCGTAGTTCTTAGACAATGTTTCAGGACTACGTTAATGTTTTTGTCAAAATGTATTTGGATACAATTTATTCCACTAAGTACATAATAGAAGTTCATACAACAGCATAATTTTTATATTATTGATGAAATTGCCCAGATTTAAATTTAGATTATCCGCGAAATATCCTGGCGTCATGCTTGGAAAATGAGGATAATATTATACTAAGATAATTGCCTATTTTTCCCATCTTAACTTCTTTAGGTGTAGTAATTTATTCTAATGGAACTAGTCTTAATATTTTCTTTGAAAATGTTTGAGCAAAACTGACCTTAATCTTGCGTTCTGTGATAATGTTAACAGAGTAAGCAAAATTCTAATATTCTTAAAAAGACTAACATCGGTTTAACCGTCGGTTTAATTAATCCCATTACTCATAATCAACATAAAAATTAACGATTGAACATGGATTTTAGTCGTATTCATAATTAAAGATTAAAAGATTTTTCGCTTTTACTCATGACTCGATTTGCGAAAGTTCCTTTAATTTTTATAATCTCATAATTGACGCCACAGTGATTAAAAATTCAGTCATCGATCATAATTGGAGAACATACCCCATGGCAGCAATTTAAATTGTGAAATGTCCAAACATGCGCTATTCCGAAACATTTTGACCGATTTTGAGGATTATTTGCCCATGTTTATACGTCAAGATTTTTTTACGTTATATTACACCATTATATTATTAATACCATATATTATTTATACGTCAAATTTATGAAGTCAACGTGGCTAAGCTCGAATTTTTAATTTCGGACCCATAAAAAACAAGAAAGATCAATCATGCATAAAGCGTTGATTATGAAACACTGTCCAACTGAAATGCAATTTTATTTAAACATCTCTAAAATTCGATACATTCAGCGGTGGTATTTTTTTAATTATCATAGAACTACAATAATGTATTTTATTTGAAAACTTAAAACATCATCAAAAAAGAATTTTATTCGAATGACGTCATCGAAATATAAATCCTCTGGCTCTCTATGTAAAAGCAGTGAATATTTCAATCATGCACTTTTATTCCAGATTCCAGAGTTAAATAATGTTGCGTTAAAAAATTTCAATTCTTATACAACTCATCTTACAATCACTTGTTTGCACTCTGCATCCATTAAAATCAGGCTTCGTTGTACAAATAATCAAAGTCTGATAATCATTTAAACTCAAATATTGCAATTGCGTTGGCTCAGAATATAGATGCACAGAAAATATTCAAAAAATAGTGATTTTAGGATGGATGCAACACTAAATATAAATTTAAAAAATCTTTAAAAATCACGAATTTTGCACTGGGGAAAAAGATGGAGCCATATTTCATTTTGAAGTGAGTCACGTGATCTATTTATATTATATTGGTGTAATTATTATTTTAATTTTTATTTAAAAACTTTCAAACATATTTTACTGAAATTTTTTTATATATTTTAGGGGATAATTTAAATATTTTCAAAAATTTTCGAAGCATTTTGTGAATTTTAACTTCGCTTAAAACATATTTGAACAAGAAAGATCAATCGTGCGTAAAGCATTAATTATGAAACACTTTCCAACTCTTCTAATTTTATTTAAACATCTCTAAAATGCGATACATTCATCGGCAATATTTTTAAAATTATCACAATACTGCAATAATTAATTATATTTGAAAATTTAAAACGTCATCGAAAAAAACGAACTTGATTCAAATGACGTCATCGAAATATAAATCGCCTGGTTCTTTATGTAAAAGCAGCAAATATATCTTATTCATGCATTTTTATTTTATTCATCAGAGTTCTACAATAATTTTTCTACTCAAGAACTAAAAATCATGGAAGTAAAAGTAATTTAACTCTATGCATACAACTTCATCGAAAAAGTCTGCCATTAAATCGTCTGCTTCTCTAAGTAAAATCAATAAAATCAATGAATGTTTCATTCATATCATCTATATTGCAGACTCTAGTACAAAATAATTTTGCATTAAAGAAATTTAGCAATTCTTATACAACTCATCTTACAGTCTAATAAGTTTACATTCTACAGAAGTCAAAATTAGGTTTCGTTGTAGAAATAATCGAAGTTTGATGATCATTTAAACTCAAATATATTGTAATTGTCTTATTTCAGAATACAGATGCACAAAAATTAAGCAAAACTAAAGAGGTTTTAGGACGGATACAACACTCTATTAAAATTACAAAGAACTTTAAAAATCACGATTTTGACACAAGATGGATGCTATATTTTGTTTTGAAGTGAATCACGTGATCTCTTTATCTAATGGTCACATGATCTCTTCATATAGAGAGTAAAATTATTATTTTAATTTTTATTTAAAAAACTACTGAATATATTTTGCTGAATTTTTTTTTATATATTTTATGGGAGAATTTGAATATTTTCTAAAACTTTCGAAGCAATTTGTGAATTTTAAATCCGCTTAAAAAATGTTTGAAAAATAAGTTCCCATAGGGTTCAATGTATTTCATTTTTTCAACCCGGGTTTAATCCAAAACTAATTTGGTGATGTTATTTATATTCCCATAAGTCCCACAGACCGTCTGAACAATATACTAAAATTTCATTTTGATAAAGCCATTTTTACGGCAGTTATCGTGCTAACGGACAGACAGACAGACAGAATGAACAAAGGCATAAACACCTTTCAACTATGTTGTAAAGTGTTAAAAATTGCAATTGATTAAAAGAGATTCGATGTTAATTCTATGGGAAATTCCCGTTTGTATAGAAATGCCTAGTAATTGAACATGCCTAGTAATTGAAACGTGTATTTTTAATTAAACACTGAATTCCAAAATTTGAATGGTAAAAAAACTTTCTCTTTTCTTTCTCTTTACTTCTCTATACTTTCTCTTTTCTTCTCTATACTTTCTCTTTTTGCTCTTATAAATAATAAAATAATAAAATATCTAATAATATATCTATAAATATCTAATAATAAAATAAAATGGATCTTTACCACTACATTAAAACTTTTGAGATCAATGCGAAAGAAGATTGGAAGCTGAGAAATTAAACAATTTTACTTTAACACCAATACAGACAAAAACTAAGTAACAAGCTAACGTCCGCTAAATTAAATCTTTCGCTTTATCCGTTTTTTCTCGTGAAAAACTTCCGGAAATCATCGAATCAAAGCGTTTCCACGGTTTTAATTCTACGTAATAATCATTAAATTCTAACTTCCAAAAAAGAAAAGTTTTTCCCACTTTTAATTGATTTCTTTAGCTTCGTATTAATTACATGAAGTCGCGTAACCTTTGCAGACAATTTTATTTTGTTTCGAACAAAAGGGTGTACCTATGTGTAATCAAACATTTTCGAAAATATTTAACAATTTCTTTTTTTCCTAAGATGTTAGTCAAAAGTTTGTAAAAATTCTGATATTAATGGCAGTATCTAACTGCTCTACATACTGCAAGGAATTTGTTTTGAACAACTTAATAATCATGCGCAAGATCATACTGTCTGTCACGCTTGGTGACGATTTAGCGGCATTGGCGATAAATTTGGCGTAATGTCTCAAAGTTGATAGCAATCCAATATTTCAGAAAATTAAATTTCATTTCTTTCATAATCCTTGTCCTTTTGGAGAATTATGGCTTTAGTATTCTAGGTGGGAATTTTAAGAGCGAGAGAGTTTTAAGCGACCAGATGGAAGAGAATCCTTTGCATAAATTTATATGCACCGTCATATGACGGGCTTAAAATCTGGTAAAAAGCTTTGGCATTAATCAATAAATTAAATAAAAACTTGTTAATTATATTAGTTATATAAAATTATTAATTATATTAGTTATATAAAATTGCTAATTATATCAGTTATATAAAATTATTTAAATATTATTGGGAGTACTATAGATTTCTTATTATCATTTAATATCAAATGCATATGAATCTAGAAATCCAACGATAGGTGAGTATAAACTTTTAAATATCATCAAGAGACATATGCAATATGTGTCCTGTCGATATCATGTTGTAAAATAGCACCCCAAACAAGTTTCGGCATGGGCAACACAATTAGCGGCAGGATATCTTTAGAATACATTTGAGTTGCCAAAGTGCGACATTGCAAGACTAGGACCTGGGTATGACAGTGCTTTTGTCAGCGAATTGATTCAAAATTATTATAAAGTTCATAGAATTTTGAACTAATTCATATAAATGTGCAACAAAAATATGGAAACTAGCCATCTTTAGCTATTCGTTCGCTCCGCGTATGTAAGTTCACCTTTTCAGCAATCGGTATTTTAAATGAAATTAACAAACAATATACCCGATGCATGGGTGAACGTATACGACAGCACCACGCCCATTGTGCAGGCAGGCATCTTAGCAGAAGCTGTCCACGGCGCAATAACCTCTTGTGCGGGTGTAATACGTCCTAAATAAATGCCTATACACGACTTCGCCGTATTTAAGGTCGAAAATTGTGAGTGGTTACCGCTAAATGTTCTACATAAAATAGATTTGTATACATGCACCATATGATAGGGATTAGGAACTAAGTAAAATATTTAGATATAGTACAAAAGTTGATATTAATTAAAGTAATAAAGAGTAGGTAAACCTTCCATTTTTTCCATGCTGCCAATTTATTTGTCAATCTGTTTTAGATTCGTGTTCGAGATAATTTTTACTTTTCCTGCAATGAATGCGAATGAATAGGGAAAGTAATAAAATTGTGTCGAAAATTGTTACTCAAGTTTTCGACGGATCAACACGCATAGGGTTTTCAACGTGACGTCTCTCTCTCGCTCTGTGTGTGTGTCTCTCTTTCTCTGTGTGTGTGTGTGTGTGTGTGTGTGCAATGTATGTATCCACTCAAACACCAAAACTAATTGACCAAATTTCATAAAGTTTTATAGATAAGCCACTTGTGAATTACTATGATGTTGATTAGATTTTGGTGTAATTCGTAGTAAAAGAACATGCCTTTTATTGTTAACTGGCCCTCAAAAGTCGTATGTACTACTTTAGCTAAACAATTAATTGAACCAATTTCACAATATTTTGTATATAAGTCACTTGTAGGTAGTTTACCCTAGAGCTGATTAGATTTTGGTACGATTCGGAAAAACAGAACCTGGCTTTTTTGCGAAATGGTCCGCAAAAATCGCATGTGTTCACTCTAACCAAAAAACCAATTAACAAAATTTCACAAAATTTGGTGGATAAGTCACTTGTGGGATACCCTGGTGTAAATTAGAATTTGTTGGAAAAGAAGAACTTGCCTTTTTATAAAAAATGGTCCGCAAAAATCTAAAATTAAATTCTACATACAACGAGTAACTCTGTTACTCGTTATAGATTGATGTAAAACATTTTTCCTTTCGCACATTTGGAATAGGTTGATGTGTGTTGTGTGTGACGATGGTATAAAGTACCTGGTAGAAAGTGTTCAATATTCTTTACTGATTCTTTAGTGACGTTATTTCACATTCCAGCTAATGTTAATAGCAATTATTTGAGAAACTTTTCTCTTTTTAAATTTTATACGTCATCTAATTTATACTCTAATAGTATTGATTTGTTTACTATGTATGATTTTTTTTTAAATGTATGTTTGAGATTTTGCTTTGATGTACGATTCTCTGTATTGTGGTCATTGTAATTGAGCATATACCGTTATATATCACTTATAGAAATAAATAAATAAACTGAATAATGGCAAGCTTATATACCCTTTGTGGAAAGTTCTGAAGAAATCACGTGAAAATCTTATCCAATCAACAAAATTCAAGAATTTTTCAGAACTCGCCAAATTTCACAAAGTTGGCGATATTTTGCCAAATTCGTAATCAAAATCATCGAATGTATTGCCATAATCACGTGACACGGACTTTCAAATTATAACAATGGTTTCCTGTCGCAGACATTCGTAAGAAAGTGGTGACACTTCCGCTACATGCTGCCGTTTCATCAACGTCACATTTCTTTCATTATTTACTCCCCACCTCGGCGCCATAAGATGTTTCACGCCAAAAAGTCGAATTTCAAGAATTTCCACCCATAAGCAAGTCTTCAACGCAATAAAGAATGCTCAAATAATATTGAACTCAATGAATAATGTCTTCCCTTTTAAGTAATGGTCTGCCACACGAAAAAAGAAGTCAACGGCCACATCTCGAAGCATTTGTCACGAACAAACTGAGCGAAGAAATCGTTTTCGTCCTGCCGTTAGGAGAAAGTAACTTTTGTCTTCGTGATTAATAAGGGAAAGTGTGACGTCCAGAGAACGAAAACCTCAGTCGTTGGCAGCAGCACCTAATCACAAGGTGATAAAAAGAAAATGGCGACAACGCGGCTGAAAGAGAGACGGCATCACGAACAGAACAGAACAGTAGTGAGGGTTATATTATTTATTATCATTTTATTATAATTCTTCATTTTCCTGATTTTAATTTATGTCCTAAACTTCTCAACTTTCATTCTGAAGACTCGCATACTCATAATTGGCCAGATCTATAGGACGGGCGGACTTTAGAATAACGGCTTTGCCATTCAGCCGAGTTCGCGCACGTCTGTGTTCTGATCACCCATGGAAGGCAGCATCGAAAGTTATACCCTGCAATCTTGTGAGTTTATATATTGAGTAGTAGTTTGATCATCATAGGTTCAGATTGAAAGTCAGTTTAGTAATAAGTTAGGATTGAAGTTCATTGTAGATTAGTATGTCTCGGATAGAATTTGTAATGTAGCGTTGTAAATAATTTGTATATAAATTTGTAATATATATGTGTGTGTTTTTTTTAGTTTCGAGCAAAGCAAGCTATAAATAAAGTTATTTATTACTTTCCCTGCAATACATGGTAATGTATAGGGAAAGTATTGGAATCATGTCGAAAATCGCAACTCGAGTTTTCGACGAATCTACACGTTTCAAGACCTCTAGAATACGAAAAACACATTTTTAGCGTGACGCCTGTGCGTGTGTCTATGTGTCTGTCTGTGTGTCTCTGTGTGTGTCTGTCTGTCTGTGTGTCTGTCTGTCTGTGCTGATTTTGTATCCACTCTAACTAAAAAACCAATTGACCGAATTTCATAAAATTTGGTAGGTAAGTCACTTGTGGGCGAATCTGGAGCTGATTAGTTTTGGATACGATTCAGGATTAAAGAACCCGCCTTTTTTTGCAAAATGGCCCGCAAAAGCTTGTATCCACTCTAGCGGTAAAACTAATGGACCGAATTTCACAAAATTTGGCAGATAAGTCACTTGTGAGTCACTCTGGGGCTGATTAGATTTTGGTAGGATTCAGAAAAAAATAATCTGCCTTTTTTTGCAAAATGGTTCGCAAAAATCGCCAAAATCTAAAATAAAAAAAACTACGTATAATCAAATATATCCATTAAATGCGTGTTTAATACGTAATTTTTAACAAAGAAAATAATAAGACCAACCCCATTACTCTAGGACAAGCTGTTCTCGAGATATTTCAGTTTTTTCGTATTTTCTCTACGCCACCTTTGAAAATAAGTCAAGTTATCAAATGAGAACGAAAATTGAATTAAAAGTGAATTAAATTTAATTAAAATAAAGAGAACGTGGATATAAGTCTGCAGGGAAAGTCATGTGCTGCCCACATCAGATTTTTTGTTAAATGTCGTGATTCCTTCTTCGAACTCTAATCATTAGTATATTGGAAGTTTAATTTAGAGTGAAGTAAATTGGAATGGTTTATACAAAAGTTATGATCTTGGGTTGAAGTGGAATAGTACTTTACACAGTCATGTCAGAAGTGTCAATCTAAAAACTTCGGAAAATATCCTGAGGGAGTTCCAACTTATTTCTTTCCCTATATACATAGTATGGAAATAATCTTAACCTATATACATAGTATGAAAATAATCTTAACCTATATACATAGTATGGAAATAATCTTAACCTATATACATAGTATGAAAATAATCTTAACCTATATACATAGTATGAAAATAATCTTAACCTATATACATAGTATGGAAATAATCTTAACCTATATACATAGTATGAAAATAATCTTAACCTATATACATAGTATGGAAATAATCTTAACCTATATACATAGTATGGAAATAATCTTAACCTATATACATAGTATGAAAATAATCTTAACCTATATACATAGTATGGAAATAATCTTAACCTATATACATAGTATGAAAATAATCTTAACCTATATACATAGTATGGAAATAATCTTAACCTATATACATAGTATGAAAATAATCTTAACCTATATACATAGTATGAAAATAATCTTAACCTATATACATAGTATGGAAATAATCTTAACCTATATACATAGTATGAAAATAATCTTAACCTATATACATAGTATGGAAATAATCTTAACCTATATACATAGTATGGAAATAATCTTAACCTATATACATAGTATGAAAATAATCTTAACCTATATACATAGTATGGAAATAATCTTAACCTATATACATAGTATGAAAATAATCTTAACCTATATACATAGTATGAAAATAATCTTAACCTATATACATAGTATGGAAATAATCTTAACCTATATACATAGTATGGAAATAATCTTAACCTATATACATAGTATGAAAATAATCTTAACCTATATACATAGTATGGAAATAATCTTAACCTATATACATAGTATGAAAATAATCTTAACCTATATACATAGTATGGAAATAATCTTAACCTATATACATAGTATGGAAATAATCTTAACCTATATATATAGTATGGAAATAATCTTAACCTATATACATAGTATGAAAATAATCTTAACCTATATACATAGTATGGAAATAATCTTAACCTATATACATAGTATGGAAATAATCTTAACCTATATACATAGTATGAAAATAATCTTAACCTATATACATAGTATGGAAATAATCTTAACCTATATACATAGTATGAAAATAATCTTAACCTATATACATAGTATGAAAATAATCTTAACCTATATACATAGTATGGAAATAATCTTAACCTATATACATAGTATGAAAATAATCTTAACCTATATACATAGTATGGAAATAATCTTAACCTATATACATAGTATGAAAATAATCTTAACCTATATACATAGTATGAAAATAATCTTAACCTATATACATAGTATGGAAATAATCTTAACCTATATACATAGTATGGAAATAATCTTAACCTATATACATAGTATGAAAATAATCTTAACCTATATACATAGTATGGAAATAATCTTAACCTATATACATAGTATGGAAATAATCTTAACCTATATACATAGTATGAAAATAATCTTAACCTATATACATAGTATGGAAATAATCTTAACCTATATACATAGTATGGAAATAATCTTAACCTATATACATAGTATGGAAATAATCTTAACCTATATACATAGTATGAAAATAATCTTAACCTATATACATAGTATGAAAATAATCTTAACCTATATACATAGTATGGAAATAATCTTAACCTATATACATAGTATGGAAATAATCTTAACCTATATACATAGTAAGAAAATAATCTTAACCTATATACATAGTATGGAAATAATCTTAACCTATATACATAGTATGGAAATAATCTTAACCTATATACATAGTATGAAAATAATCTTAACCTATATACATAGTATGGAAATAATCTTAACCTATATACATAGTATGGAAATAATCTTAACCTATATACATAGTATGGAAATAATCTTAACCTATATACATAGTATGGTAACATGGAAAGTGACTAAATCCCAAAGTGCCAAACTTAATGCCTGGCAGGGCAAGTGCCTTAGGAGAATACTGGGAATTTTTTGGCCTAACACAATATCAAATGAGAACCCATATAAAAGGACCAATTTAAAGCCCATTGAATATGCCATCAAATATCGAAGATGGTAATGGATAGGCCATGTTTTGAGAATGCCATTGGACAGCATTCCCGCCATTGCCCTGGACTGAGCACCTGAGGGCAGACGGACAAGAGGTAGACCGAAGTTAACTTGGAGACGGTTGGTGGAGAGTGAGAGAAACCAGGCGGGATGGGCGAGCTGGACTGAAACGAGAGCTGCTGCACGCGATCGTCGTGTTTGGGAATCTAAGCTGAAGGCCTTAAGTGCCACTTAGGCACAAAGAGAATGATGATGATGATACATAGTATAGTGTAAAGGGGAAAAAAGTATTGTGACGAGAACGGAAATTCGAATTCGAGTTTTTGACTGAAGAGCACGTCTCGAGCATCTCTGAACTCAGATCGAACGGTTTTGAGACAATGTGTGTATGTGTGCATACAATATCTCACGAACGAGTGGAGCGTTTCGAAAGAAATTTGGTACAAAAATTACAATCAGTGAATACTGAAACCCATATTGATTTTAAATGCAATTAAATATTGGAAAATCCCCAAAATTTTAGAGTGAAATTTTGAAAAAGTTATCAAAAAGTCAGAACTTTCAATAAATGTTACGTAATAGTCATTTCTTATATAAGTTTTTATTAGCAAACGAATGACATTGAAAACTCTAGCATAAATCGTTCTAGAAATATTGCACATTTTTCAAATAAATTTATCAAAAAATTCACATAAAATTAAAAAATATTAACTATTGTGAAATATATTCCCTTTTCATATGTAATATTATGCAATAAATTTGTTAACATCATTCTTGTGGATCTAGTTTATTGTATGTATAAAACAAAGCCCTTTGACTAAAAATTTTGTATTTTGACGCCTAATAATTCGCCAATAATCATTTATATATAAGAAAAGCTCTTCTCTCCGTTTATCTGTAACATTTGGCGATAAATTTGACAAACATGACGATTAACTTAGAGAAATACCTCTGATTTGACGATATTCCGTACCAGAGTAACGAAAATATCGTGAAAATTGCAAAAGTGACACTAAATTAACGAAAATGACGACCAAATTGATGAATTTATTAAAACATTTTTATATATGGACTATATTGCTTATTGCAGGTGCTATCAATATTAATAATTGTGAATTTAGAGTTGCGCGAAATATAAGTTAATTGGGTACTTTGAAATAGCACATCTTGTTATCCGGAGAAGCTCATCGTACAATGTACAAATGTATAATTCAACACTAAAAAACATTACACCATGGATAAATCATATATCATGGATATATTATATATCATATTTTTACTGTGAAAAAGGTAAAGTGCATTTTATCGTGAAAGTCATGTGCTGGCCACATCAGATATTTTTTTTTTAATTCATCTATAGTATAATAATTATCTAACGTGTTTATACATTTTAAAATCCCCCCTATAAAGCTGAAACTTTGCACACGTATTTATTAAGCCAACGGCCCTACCGTGCAGAAAACACCGGTTCTCGTTAGATCACCAAAGTCAAGCAGCATCGGGCGCGGTTAGTACTTGGGTGGGTGACCACCTGGGAACACCACGTGCTGTTGGCACATTTCGGGTGCGGTAGCCCGGTGGTTTGCGCGCTGGATTTGCACGCTGCCACAACTGCCGCCGTGTTCATGCGGAGTACGATCCCGTTAAACATGTGGGTCCATAAATCCTTCCGAGAGGTTGGTGGTAGGGGAAGGAGGGTTCGGTCCCTGTGGATGTCTCCCCCACTGGGTTTCGGTCAAAATTGGGAGGCACTTCCCTGCCGTCCAAACGGTTACCTTACGCATTTCTGGTAGGTCTGACGGTCTGGGTCTCAACAACAACTCGTATTTATTAAAAACATGAAAGAACCCAAAGGAGCCGAAATTTAATTTGCCTTTCCGGGGAGTAATGAAAATAGGGAGGTTGAAACGTATTGCCGGACCCTCCACAAACCCTTTGGTGACCTAGAAGGTTGAATCTTTGCACATGTATAGTATCCATCATTAGACATAATCTAACGAAACCGAATTTTCAATTAAGATTGCTATTTTCAATGTTAATCGTATTAATTTCACTGTCTTATACTGCATCACTCAATAAGTCTCCGGTCTAACTAAAAAAAACAATTTTTTTTTTAGAAATTCGACTTTATTCATCAACATACTCTGCTTCAAGAGTGATACATTCATTCCAACGCTCCTCTAACTTTTCGATGCCTTTTTTGTAGAACGATTTGCCTTTGCTCTCAAAATAGGCCTCAATTTCGGTAATCACTTCTTCATTTGAGCCAAATTTATTTCCCTGGAACATCTTTTTGATGTCTGCAAAAAACCAGTAGTCACTGAGGGCCAGATCTGGAGAGCACGGTGGGTGAGGAAGCAATTCGAAGCGCAATTCATATAATTTAATCATCGTTTTCATCGACTTGTGACACGGGACATGTCTTATTGTTTTTGGTCCGGTGTGAGCAAACGCGGCACCCACTTCGAAAGCAACTTACGCATGCTCAAATTTTCGTGTAAAATTGTAAACACACTACTTTTTGGTATCTTTAAGGTGTCAGCTATCTCACGCAACTTCACTTGACGGTCTTTCAAAACTATTTTGGGGACTTTTTTATGTTTTCCGGAACAACTGCCGATTTTGGGCGACCAGAGCGTTCAGCATCATTGGTGTTTATACGCCCGCGTTTAAATTCAGCATACCAGTCAATAATAGTTGATTTCCCTGGTACAGAGTCTCTATAACGCTTATCAAGCCACTGTTTGGCTTCAACAGTATTTTTCCCCATCAAACAACAATGTTTAATCAACACACGAAATTCCTTTTTATCCATATTGTTTTGAAAATTACAAAACTGGGTTCACTAAAACCACTGTAACCTGTAAACTAATTGTCAGAATGTCATGAAATTTTGACACGTATCGTTTGAAGGTTGGTACTATCCAGAAATCATATGGGTCTGTCAACAGTGTTGCCATATATGTGTCAGACCGGAGACTTATTGAGTGAAGTGTTTTGCTAATATTCTACATTTTTGCACCAGTTATGGTACTGGTTATAAAGTCATATGTTGATACAATAATGTTCTCGCAAATTTTAGCTATCAAGAAAATCTTAAAAATTAAATTTACTATTAAAAATACAAAGTTAATTAAATTAAAAATATTTTAATTAAATTTAGAAACTTAAAATATTAAATAAATAAAAATAAATAAAATTTTGAATAGTAATTTTAAATAAAATAATAAAAATATAAATTAATAATAATAAAAAAAATCTGATGTGGGCAGCACATAACTGCAGACTTATATTCAAGTTCTCTTTATTTTAATTAAATTTAATTCACTTTTAATTCACTTTTCGTTCTCATTTGGTAACTGGACTTAATTTCAAACGTAGCGTAGAGAAAATACGAAAAAACTAAAATATCTCGAGAACGGCTAGTCCTAGTGTAATGGGGTTGGTCTTATTATTTTCTTCGTTAAAAATTACCTATAAAACAAGCATTTAAGGGATATATTTGTGCATATGTAGTTTTTTATTTTAGATTTTGACGATTTTTGATGGGCCAATTTGGAAAAAAGGCAGGTTATTATTTTCCCAATCATACTAAAATCTAATCAGCACCAGAATAACCTACAGACGACTTATTTACCGAATTTTGTGAAAATCAGTCCATTAGTTTTCAGCTAGGGTGGATACAAGCTTTTGCGGGCCATTTCGCAAAAAAAAGGAGGGTTCTTTTATTCCAAATCGTACCCAAAACTAATCAGCATCAGACTCATCTACAAGTAACTTACCTACCAAATTTTATGAAATTCGGTCAATTAGTTTCTTAGTGAGAGTGGATACAAAATCTGCACAGACAGACAGACACACAGACACACTGACACACACACACACACACACGCACGCACACACACACACGCACACACACACACACACAGACGTTACGCTAAAAATAGTCTTTTCGTATTCTAGAGGTCTCGAAACGCGTAGATCCGTCGAAAAAACTCGAGTTGCGATTTTCGGCATGATTCCAATACTTTCCATATACATTACCATGTATTGCAGGGAAAATAATAAATAAAATTAATTTAATAAAATAAATATAAATAAAATTATAATAATAAAAATAATAATCTTAAATATTAAATAAGAAATATTAAATTTAAATTAAAAAAAAATTAAATATCTTAAACTAACAATACGGGATTCCCAGGAAAATTCATAAGTACCACAATAACTTTGCACGAAAAAGTCTATAGCAGTAAACGTCAAGTCTATCCATAGTAAAGTGATGATGATATCCGATACAACCTAAGCACCCCTAATGAACAATTTTAAACGTTAGGATAACAAACACTCGTCGACAACCCAAGATAGACGGACAAAAGCAAATTACAAAATTGCAAAACGTTATCTAACGAGTACGAATCGCCCCTAAAGCTGTTACAAAAGACATTTATTTGACATAATAAGGCTATTGGCGAATGACTGTCATAATCAGGACTTATATAATAATATCAACACTTACATGCACAGGAATCTAAGGTACAGCCTGTTCAAAATGCCCTACATCAGCAGCAGTGCACATTCAAATTCGAAAACGAATAGGACCGCATACGTCGCAGTGTACACTTGAACTAGATTATAAGACTATGCAGCGTATGAAATTTGAACCATTTTTCCACCATACAACGTTGTCCCGGCACACCACAGAGGGCTGATCACATTGCACCCTTTTACCCTGATCTTATCTTCATCGCATCTCACACCATGCCTGATCTTACTTTTGAGTCAAACCGTCCGTAACAATGTGAAAAGCCATTAAAATATTATGTTAAATAATACAAAAATATCCTAACAAGTAACTTTTTCTTCTTTTTCTTTGACCCAGACCGTCCGACCTACCTGTGGGAAACCAAATGTGGTGCGTTTATAAAATAACATAAAGAATGCTATTTATAACTTAATACTTTTGTTAACTTAAACTTAATACACATGATCGTAAATTGCTCGTATTCGTGGAACTCATTATTAAGTGTACATTGCGCTGTGTGCCGCTATCAACCCTCCAATTATTTATCGTTCGCGCGAGTTCTGTAAAAGGATATTAATTAATATAACACTAAATTGATTGCACCGTTTTAACTTTAACAATAAAACATTTATTAAAAACATAAAATAATAAATTGCTTAATTACAATTATTCTTCTCATTAATTGTTCCTCTGTAAAAAGACCATGTGAGACCAGTATTAAAATGCCTAAAATGTTGTTATTGTTACTGATGACCTCCTGTTTCGGCGCAGCCGATTCAGGACCAGTGACGCAGAAAGCGAGAAAGAACGAAGAAAAACACAAGACGAAAGAGCAAAGTTTATTACAAGAACGCATCATTGACGAAGGTCGGAGGGGCTGCAGCTTCACATTTAGACGAGGACCCAGAAGGCGGAAGACTGACTTCATCCTCAAGAAACATCCATGCCTTATTCGGGATTCGAACCCGAGTCCACAAGACAGCAGCCGAAGACGCTATCCACTTCACCCCCTGGGCGGCGCCTAAAATGTCTTGACGAACTGTTAAATTTGAGGAAAATATACCTTCAAGGCTGTCTTGGCTTGGCAGGTACTTCGACGATCATATTACTTGAATTAACTCGAAGTATTATTCACCACACGTAATACGACGAGCATATTGTACTGCTGGCGTGAACACTCACGACCGTTTCTTGCCAAGTCATCTGTATATTTCTTAACTGAGTATCATCATCGTTCTTGTCATCATGTCGCGCAAGTATATTCTTAATCATTGTCGTTCTTATCATAGGGTCGTTCTTAAGTCATAGGTTGCGGCTCTTTTCTGCCTCAGGACTGTTACTCCCCCTTTTCTCTCATTTGCGGTCTTCAGGGTTACGCAAGAAGCACCTTCTCCATGGATTAACCTTTTATCCAATGTCGTTACTTGACATTTTCCCGTTCGGCCCCCTCTGTCTTGACGCTCCTAAATTTATGGTTTTATCTGACCTTTGGGTTCACGTGCTGTAAACTTTGGCGTCATTCAGACTGGAAGTATTGTTTGACGTTTCAGACACAATAAATAATGTACATAAAACTGTCTCACCAAAACAGTGTGAGATCTATTTCTGGTCTCACACTACCCAAACGTGTAAGTTATCTGTTTGGACGGTCGGGATAGTTACACCCAATTTTGACCCGAACCCAGTGGGGTTGACATGCGCAGAAACCGTAAAATCCTTCCCCCTGCCATCAATCTCTAGGAAGGACTTTCGGACCCACAAATTAACCGTACCCGTACTCCACGTAGACACGTAGTTTGGGACAGCTCCGGGAATCGAACTCGAGTCCTCCTAGCGCAATCCCGTACCCTAACTTCAAGACTATCTCGCTAGGCACATTTCTTGATGATACGACATTTGATTAGTATTTATTGCCCTCCAAATTCGCATTCCGAACTTTTCTGGTTTTTTCATTCCAACTAATTGGATCCTCTACAACTTTGTAATTGATATTTTTCGTCTATCTCATTTTGTTGTCCCGTTCATTATCCTTACTTTTTAATTCTCCGCTAGGAGCGCTGCAATCCTTTTTATTCGATCGGGTATAGTCACTTTACTATAGGTAGAAGTGCTTAAGAATTTTCGTAAGAACCCTGTATTATAATTTGGTCAGTGGAAAACTTTTTAAAAATTCCGCATATGTTTTAAAATGAAATATGTCTTTATTTAACCTTAAATCTTTCATTAAGATGGCTTTTTTATAATAAATGTTACGATTGAAACCATTGATAAATTATAGGTTAATAATTACCGTCAATTTGCTCATCATTAGAAAATTAACAGTAATTCTTAACAACAAATAGGTGTTAAACCCGTGATATTATGGGGTTGGCAATATTGTGGCACATAACAAATTTTCTTGTTGTTTTTGCAGATCTGTTCCATGCTGAAGAACGCGTAAAAAGCAAAGAAATGGAACTTGGATGAAATTATTTCCAATGATAGACCGATCCTACCCTTGGGCACCTCATCCTTTTTTTAGCAGGTTCTATAACCGTAGATGGGGCGCTTTAAGTTATTTATGTCCTCCCTAACAAAGCGTACTTGTCAAACGAATAATAGAAGGGGGTGGGACAGCCCAGTGGTTAGCGCGCAGGGATTGCACTCGGACAATCCGAGTTCGATTTTCGGCTGTACCCAAACTGTCCTCTTGTTCTCGCGAAATACGGTCACGTTAAATATATGGTTCCGTAAGTCCTTCCGAGTGGTTGGTGTAGGGCAAGGTGGGTTCGGTTCCTGTGGATGCCGCCCCCCCTGGGTTTCGGTCTAAATTAGATGGCACTGTCCAGGCCGTCCAAACAGATACCTTATACCTTTGGGTAGGTCGGACGGTCTAGATCAAACAGACGTATAATGAAATTCGGTATATTTTAAATCAAAAATAATAAATTAATAATTTACACAGAGGGGTATTATCAGAAATTAAAGTTGTTGTTTTTGTCAATCTTGAAATATCGCCAACTTGGCGACATTTCCAAAAAATCGTCAACTTGGCAATATCTCGCTAACTTGTCACAAGGTGCGAAAAAAAAATGTGCACTGTCTCCGAAAATGGTCTTGATAGGCTAGCTCTTTTCCAACACTTTCCAGGAGGACCTAACATCAAACACTCCCTATCTCACAGTAATCGCGCCTTCTCCATCAAAACCAATCAAAATAATTCTATTTTTCTTGCCTCGAAATGACAAGAGCAGATCAACCTCCCATTAATATCCAATACGCTACCTGCTGTTTTCTTGAGACCTTTCCACGCACCCTTGCTCCTCATGCCCCCCTCTTTCCAATGGCACGCTCGTAGAGAAATAGTCCTCCTTCTAAAGGTCACGCGGAGGGATATTCCCACTGGTCACCATGGCAACGGTGTGGGAGGAATTTATTACGGATTCAGATGGGATGCGTGGAGGGATTTTGACAGAAGGAACGACACGAGACAGTGCCCAACAACTCTTCAATGAGCATCGGTGCCATAACTTGTGGAGTGCTATAAATATTGCGATGTACAGTTGGTGGAATGGCGCTGATAAGTGGCTCGATGAATACTCTCGACTCCGTTTTATGCCCTTAGCGAATAAGAATCGCTTCCTCTATTCCTGGTAACGAGATTACGGCGTGGTGAACATACAGGAACACAGTTTTAATAAGGTCCTATTGTGCACCGCTGCGTCGTTAAGAATTTATATTTGCCGGAAACGTTTTCGAGTGTTGGATTTGATTAATTCCTTTCGAAAGATGCTCGATATAATTGGAGCATATTGTCGTAAGACATCTTGATTGAAAAAACAATATGACGGCAATATTGTCCGCAACTACAAAACATCTCCATAGCATTAGAAGCTTATTTTAAAATAACCATTATTTAGTAAAGGGTTTATACAGACATTGGTAAGTAGGGGCGGTACAGCCCAGTGGTTAATGCGAAGGGATTACAATCTTAGGATTAGGGTTCGATTCTCGTATCTGCCCATATTATTCCCGTGTTTACGCAGAGTACGAGCACCTTAAATATGTGGGTCTGAAAGCCCTTCCAATAGGCCGGTGGTAGGGGAAGAAGGGTACGATCCCTGTGAGTGCTGCCCCCACTGGGTTCTGATTAAAATTGGGTCAAAATTCCGATCAAAATCTATCCACAATAATAATGAAATCAATATGAAATTGTACATTTTTTGCAATACATTTTTTTTTTGTTGTTGAACAATTGCCCTCATTTAAAAAATAATGAAGTCAAAACCATGTTTACTCCTTCAGTTATGCTTGTTCAAAGACAGATAAAAGCAAAATACTATACAAGATTGCAGTAATGTTTAATTGTGTTTCTAAAATGTATGCATTTTAAAAATAGTAAAATATGCACAAATGGGAATTATTCTTACCAAAAAGAATCCAATGTCAATAATTTCAATTTCAAATTCCAAGCTTACCTAGAAGAAAATTAATCTCATTAGTAAGTAATATAAAATATGCAAAACATTCATGATGTTAAACAAACAATAGGTGAATAACAACTGAAAAACAACGTTTAAGGAGAGACAGTAGATTTCAAAAGGTGAAAGTGACATATTTTGTTACGTCTTTGATTCTGAATAGAGGAACAAGGTTTTCATAGTTTTAAAGAAACATTTTTAAACTTCAACATTTGCATGTTGTTAATATGAAAAAGTTACTGTTTTATAATTACATAACTTGGCTGATTTCTTAAAATATGATTTTGAAGATAGCCATAGTCATAGCTCAAATTAATAATATAGTTCCATTATTAATTTTATTATTAATCTGAATTACTCTCCAAGATTAAACTGAAATCACCCCAGTACTATATTTTTTTTCTCATCAAAGTAACGTTATTTAATATCGCTATGCACTAAATCTAAAACATGTGAAAATATTTTACAGAACAGTATTTTTTAATAAATGATACATGCTAATTTTCATATTTTTTTGTTTTAAATCAGAAAAAAAATTTTATTATAATTTTTTTTTCAAAGATTAAATAAATTCTGGTATAGTGCATACATGCTTATTGGTTTAACATGTATATTAATTTCGAAGCAAATAGGATTATAATTTTTTTTTAAATCATGCAGACAGACACAAAAATTTGAAAATGTGGAAAAATAATTTAAAGAACCTTCAAACTGGGAGAAACTGCAATGTGTACAAATGAACTTTTCATCGCCGTATGTTTAATTTTCATCCGATTTTGATGCGGTTTGTTTTAAATTATTTCTAACAATGCAATATGTGTTTTAAAAGTAATTTTGAAAAATCATTTTGTGAAGATTAAAATTACTCTCTTCCTTTAAACAACATAAACTGACAGAAAAACTAAAAAAATGAACATAAAATTCATTGAATTTCAAACTTTATCAAATAATTTATTTTTAACAATAAACTTTAAACACCTAAATCATATATATATAAAGAGATAACGGACATGTTTGATCAGTCACGTTTTAGCGATGTTGTTTTTTAGCGAGCACTTTTTCACCGTCACAGTAAACGATAGATATGCCCACTGTCCCTCCCCCATTTGAATTACTAAACTTATAACAAATTCCTCTGAAAAATGTTTTAATAAAACTGACGCCATAATTCAAATTACAAAAATGTGAAAATCCATTAAAATATTATGTTAAATAATACAACATATCCTAACAGGCAAATTCTTCTTCTTCTTTGACCCAGACCGTCCGATCTACCCGAAAGTCTAAGGCATCTGTTTGGACGGCGGGGAAGTGCCCCCCAATTTAGATTGGAACCCAGTAGGGGCGGCATACACAGGGACAGTACCCTCCTTCCCCTACCACCAACCTCTCGGTGAGACTTACGGACCCTCAAATTTAACGTGCCCGTACTCAGCGTGAACACGGTAACCGACAAATTTAATATTTTTGAATGGCGTTTGCTGTAATGGGACTTTGAGTGATTTTGCTGATGATATTGCTTTATCTTATCATGGGCCTACGAATTTTGATGTTCTGAGAAATGTTATAAGACAACAATTTTCGGTTAATAATCTCGCTTCTCATGTCAAAAAATCTAGACTTATTTGTTTAGTCTTATCCAAAATATCTGTATTTAGCATTAATTTGAAATACCATTCTTGTTATTATCAGGGTAGTACTTGCAATTGTGAACCTATTGATCAGGTGGGTGGTTTTAAATGCCTTGCTATCTTGGAAGTCTCATATCACTAGTTTTAATAAACAATTAAATTAAATATCGGGAAATTTTAATTTGTACCCCAGCTTTGTCCTTCTGGTATGCTGTGGTTTTCTTATTATTCTTGAATTTCCTCTCGGATTCAGTATGGAAAAACTTGTTTTGGCGGCACTTATCTGAATATCTGTTATTTTGCTTCCAAAGTAATTCATTAGGATTATCTTATATAAACCTCGTAAAACGTCTGCTTTCTTCTATTCTATGATTCTGTCATTTAAGTGTCTTTATGTTTACACACACACAAAACTCTTAATATGTTTTATATTAGAAATAAGAATGTGGATGGTAGTCAATGTAACTTCAATGTAACTTCAGGCAGGGTATTATTAAACCTTTTCGAGCCAATATTTCTAGGTTTCAGAAATTTTTATCGCTTTTTAGTTCCTAGAATTTACAATTTTCTGTATCAAAAACATTTCTAGCCTTCGTTCTTTTTCCAGGACTATTAAAGCCTGGTTATTCACTTATAATTATAATTACTAAGTACGCTCGTTCTAATTACAAGCATCTACTAATGAGCAGTCTGATACCCATTTATTGTCATGTGTTTAATTAGAACCAGGGACAAGTTGAGATATTTTTCATATTGATAGCTAATTATTTTCCTGCTCTAATTGTCATTATTACCTTTTTTATTGTCAATGTTTATCTTTTCAATGTTATGTTGTAATGATTTGCTGAAATTGTTCCATCTGCAACTGTGTGTCCCTTGATCTTTAATGCTACTGTGCAGAGTCCACATCGACAATAAGAGCTTGCAAATTCGTCTCAGTAGCTCAACGGTAGTGCCGGAAACATTGTCTAAGAACCACGAATCCCAACATGCAGGTCAGGCATGAATAATTGCAAAATTCACTTCAATGATAAGAGCTTTCAATTTCGTCCCAGTCGCACAACGATAGAACGTCGGCTGTCCAGTTCGAAGATCCAGCGTCCGAATCCCGGTTAGGACAGGAGGGTTCTTTACAATGGTGCCCGAACAAATCAACCCTGTAGAATAGTACAAAGATGTCGAAGATCTGAAGACCCCAGAGCGTGTGATTCACATAGTGGGTTTAGAGTAGCTAGCTGCAGGGTCGGGAAAGGATACCTCCTGCACTCAGGAGGCACCCAAGGTCTACCATCCCGCCAAACGAACACTTATTTAGGTCTAAAAAGATAACAATTGATGAAAAATAGTGTGGTTGAACAGACAGTTTTACATTATATTTGAACTTGACAAGTACGTCCATTTTTCAAAAATGGGAAAAGGTTTATTGCGAATATAGATGAAAAGATCATTGAAAAATAAAATTTAGAATGAGGTATATTAACATAATGAAAAATAGATTAAAATTAAGGAAAATAATAAAATTTTAAAAGTGAAATTTAGAAAATATATAAAAAGAAAATATATGAAAAGGGAAAAAAATTTGGCACATGAAAAACAAAAGAAATTTAGAATAAAATTTAGAAAAGAAAAATTGGAAAAATACAAATAAAAAGGGTAAAAATTAAAAGAAAGAACCGAGAAAATAAGGTTGTTTTTAAACAGAAAATATGGTTGGAACGCAATAAGTACATATAAGTTAATAAGAATGAAATAAAGGGATTCATTGATCCAAATTAATTGAGAGCAGAATCCACTCATAAGTTTAGGTCACAATTTCCATGGCAACAAAACTACAGTTTTTAATTTTATCTACTGAAAAGGGATTTGAACGAACTTTGGAGAACCAAATTGGTTTGTTAGAAGGGGAGGGTTTGCAAAGATGAAATTTTTTAAAAAAAGGACAATCGAAAATGTGATGGTCAACGTCACCGAATTTATTGCAAATACAGTTAGAGGTGGATTTAATTTAATTTTGAAAAAGTATAGGTAATTAAGAAAGGGTCCATGACCAGTAAGAGAGTAAATGAGGTATTTATTAAAAATTTGTAAATTAGGATTCACAATAGGGAGGTAAGGCAGGATTCTAGCCGGATCACCAGTCCTGGTGGAAATATAATCATTAAGATAATTTTGCCAAAGATTAAGGACATAAGATTTACAAAATTTTGAGAGAAGTGAGTAAGGAAAGGGTATAGTAAGGGGGGAACCAAAGATAGTGGCAATTTTGACACGGTAATCGGCAATTACATTTCCAGATATATTATTGTGAGCTTTTCTCCAAGATATATTGACAAGGTTTTTGGCAAGGAGAGCTTTGGATTTAATGGAATTAAGATAATTAGATTTATTTTTTATTGAGTTAAGAGCTTGAATAGAAGAGAGGCTATCGGAAAAAATATTAACAGGGGTATTATTAGAGGAAACCCAGTCAATAGCAAAGGATATAGCGGTAAATTCGGCTTGAAATATTGTATTTCTATTGTCTAGTTTATAGGAGAGAACCTTTTCCAGAACATCATGTTTAAAAATACAGACTGAAAAACCAGTGTTATTGTCAATATTGGAACCATCAGTATATATATTATAAATGGCAGAGTCCTTTCTCTTAACTAAAGTTACGGACCATTTAGAGGGGTGAAAGTTAGATAAAGGAACAAGGAAATCAAAATCAGAGGGAGGCGGGAGGGAGGGAGAAGAAATTTTTTATTTCCGAAAAATAAATTTATTATAGAAGGTAGAAATTGTAAAATGAATGGGAGGAATACCAATGAGGGAAAATAAGGAGATATTAGATGTTGTACGGTAGCCTGGGCAGATTTTTAGAAGGAAGATCCTTTGGAGTAAAAGATGTTTTTTAATTTGCATTGTTTTTTGTTTTTTACCCCATATAGCAGAACCGTAAGTAATAACTTTATCCACAGCACATAGATACCAGCATTTTAAGAAACATTTTTTAACATCCCAATTTGTCCCAGAAATTTGTCCAAAAGTAGTACAAAATTTAAGACATTTATCTTGGAGATATCGAATATGAGGGTTCCAATTTAATTTATTATTAATGATTAAACCTAAAAATTTTAAATGAGTTTTATTTTAATGGATCTATTTTTAAATTTGGAAATGGGATTTCTTTTCATACTAGAGTAATTTTTTGATAAAATAACGGAGCAACTTTTATCAATAGATATTTCTAAAATCAGGTTATTGAGGGAAGTAGAAAGGGAGTTAAGGAAGGAATTGGTATTAGTTTCAAGGACATTTCTATTATTGCCAAATGTAATAATAGCAAGGTCGTCCGCAAAGGCTTGAAGGTAAAATAAATCACTATTAAGGAAAAGAATTTCTTTGAAGTAAAGATTCCAAAGGATGAAAGCGATTACTGAGCCTTGTGGAGAACCTTTCGAAATAAATTTTGAGAGGGATAAAAACCCTTCAGAAAAAGTAACAGTTCTATGGTTAAGTATAAATAAAAGTTCTATAAGGGATAGGGATATTTAATATGACAAAAGTAAGAGGGAGGATGTTCCAATTAAGATTATCGAAAGTTCCTTGTATATCTAAAGTAGTAAGTACTACATGATGTAATGGTCTAATGTTCTCAACAATTATTATCTGAAAGGGACCCTAGTACGATTAGTACGGATTCAGTGGACTCTGGAAGACTGAGTACCGATTTCAAATTAAGAGGCTAACGACCATACAGGATACTAACCTGGGTAAAAGTAGTAGCAGCAGGAGGCTAACCTGAGGTGAAAATAGCAGGAAGTGGTCAGTCAGATTGTCAGTGGCTCGCCAATCTGACATTAGAGGGTGGAGAATGCAGAGTCCACTTCGACAATAAGAACTTGAAATTTCGTCCCAGTAGCTCAACGGTAGAGCGTCAGTTAGCCAGTTCGGAAATCCAGGGTTAAATTTTCGATTGGGGCAGCAAGGTTTTTTATATCTGCAATTGCTATGTTTACTCTTCTCCTACAAGATTAATCTTTTAGAGGTGGATCATCATGATTCTGTAATCTCTATTATTTGAATTATTATAAAAGTTATTATTATTATTATTATGTGAATTAAAAGTTACTGTTAATATTTTGAACCAAGAAGTATTAAATTAATAATTAGATATTTTAAAATACGGAACTCAAAATAGCTTAATCTTCTCTACGAATCCCTCTTCCATGGAAACCATGGCAACCGATGTGTCCCTTCACGTGACCTCTCACTTTATTCCAGCCTGTTGCACACATGAGTTTAGAGACACGAAACTGTGGAGTTTGAAACTCTAAATTTAATTTGTAGATACAGGGTCTTGGGTAATGGTGAACTGTCAACATTTGCATCCCTCCCCTTACTTTAGGAAACTGTGAAACCGATGCACGTTTCAGAAATGCCATATTCTCAGTTAACGACATCTTACGAACTAAAAGCTGTTTGAGGCAGGTTTTATCGTCCTGTTTTCAATTAGAATGCAGCCAAATTCGGAGTATAAAGAATCTTTTCTCTAGTCCTAACCAATCTTCTATACTATTAAGATTATTTTAAAAGTTTAAAACAAATTGATGAACAATGATGAACAATAAATCTTTCAGGGTAACAGGAAGGCGATCAAAGTAATCGTTTGGGCCGAGCTAAAATCAAGAAAATTGATTAACTCCTTCTGGACAAGCCAACTAATTAAACAGAAGACAATAAATGCCTGATGTACAATTATTTTCCTGTGTTTAATTAGATCGTCGTCGAACCCCACTATAGCAAACTTTGGATATAGCGATCTCCAGGGAATAGCAAACCTTTTCTAGTCATAACCAAAATTCTATGCAATAAAAGTTATTTTAAACATTTATAGTAAACTAATGAGAAATCTGATACCAACTTATTGCCCCTATATTGCTTAGAATGTAGTAGAACCTTACTATAACGAATCTGAGATATAGCAATCTCCCAAATATAACGAACTCTTATTTTGGACTAACCAAACTTCTCTATTCAATAAATGTTATTTTAAACGGTTATAAAGAACTTCCAGTTGCACGCAGTTCGGGTATTGGGTATTCTTGGAAAAATATACTAGGTTTAAATTTGAAAAATATTACATTTTCACCTATTTAAGTTTAGAAGTCATCACCAGCAATGATATAGAATCGGAAATCCAAAGAAAAATTATGGCAGCTAACCGCAGTTTTCTATATAACGGAAATATATGAAATCGAATATAATTAACAGAACAAATTGGCTATTCTTTAAACTTATAACTACGCCCGTACTTGCCTATTCGTCTAAGGCCTATTCGTCTAAGGCCTATTCGTCTTGCCTATTCGTCTAAGAGAGGCATCGAAAGGCATAAAAAAAACCTGGGAGTCTTTGAGAGAAAGTTTTTAAGAAGCATATTTGATGGTACTCAAATTAATGGAGTATGTTGTGGAAGATTTACGAACTATACCTTCGAAGCAGACAACAAGATATTGTTAAGTTCGTATAAATAAAAAGAATGAAATGGGATGGTGATGCAATCTAAATGCTCAATGAAAAGGTACAAAATGAATCTTTCAGGGGCAAGCCAGCAAGGAGGCGGTCAGAGTAATCGTTTGGGCCAAGCCAAAATCAAGATGGACTGACTACATCGATAAGAACTTCAATATTCTGAGCACTATAAATTGGTTAACTTTTTCTGGACAAGCCAACAAAAAGCGAATAAAGCAATCGTTCGGGTCAAGCCAAAATCATGATGAACTGACTGCATCAATAAGAACTTTAATGTTCTGGGTACTATAAATTAGAGAACTCTTGCTGGATGTAGAAAGATATGCATTACACATTAAGAAGGCATCACTAGACTTACGAGACAGTAAGGAACAAAAATGTAATGAAATGTCATCTATACTCAGTTCTAATATAACGTTTATCCACATTAATGATAATTTAGCATTGAATCCTAAGAATTTAAAGCACCTTAGATGAGAAGAATTTCCTTACCACTTATTTCCTGACTGCGACATAGAATACTTCGAAACCTGTGGTGACGAGTTAGTGGCATTTGAAGATCCACACATCTAATGCCAAATTATGGACAGAAATGTTACAATCAAGGATTCTCGTCTAATACAGCAAACGAAATATAACAGCAAACGAGAAAGATCAATCATGCATAAAGCATTGATTATAAAACACTTTCCAACTGAAATGCAATTATATTTAACAGCTATAAAATGCGACACATTCAGCGGTGATATTTTTAAAATTATCACAATACTACAATAATTTATTATATTTGAAAACTTGAAACTTCATCCAAGAAAATGAACTTTATTCAAATGGCGTCATCGATATATAAATCGTCTGGTTCTCTATGTAAAAGCAATGAATATTTCATTCATATCACTTTTATTCCAGGCTCCAGAGTAAAATAATTTTGTGTGAAAAAAATTCAGCAATTCTTATACTACTCATCTTACAATCACTTGTTTACATTCTGCATCCATTAAAATTAGGCTTCGCTGTAGAAATAATCAAAGTTTGATGATCATTTAAACTCAAAAATATTGTAATTGCACTGGAACAGAATAGAGATACACAGAAAATAATCAAAAATAAGGTGGTTTCAGGATGGATGCAGCAGTAAATATGAATTTAAAAGAACTTCAAGAATCACGATTTTTATACTGGGAAATAAAGATGGATGCCATATTTTATTTCGAAGCGGATCACGTGATCTCTTCATATTATATGAGTGTAATTATAATTTTAATTCTTATTTAAAAACTACCGAACATATTTTGCTGAAAAACATTTTTATATATTTTATGAGATAATTTAAATATTTTCTAAAATTTTAGAAACAATTTGTGAACTTTAACTTTGCTTAAAAAATGTTTGAAAAATTAGGTCCTATAGGGTTCAATGTATTTTTTTCAACCCAGGTTCAATCCAAAGCTAATTGGATGATATTATTCATTTACATTCACATGCGTCTCCCAGACTGTCTCAACAACATACTAAAATTTCATTTTTATGGAAGTTATCGTGTGAACGAACAGACAGACAGACAGAATGAACAAAGTCATAAACACTTTTCAACTATGTTGTGAAGTGTTAAAAAAACCACACACAGTCTTTCCGAAACCCTGGATAAGTATTAAAATATGATATGGAGATGAAAATTAAACCCCCATCTTACGCCATTATACCATATGTAACGGAATGCAATACACACATCTAACGGATTGCTCAGAAAAATTGAAACATTTCAACAGAAAGTAAGTCTTTTATTCGTGATTTGTATGTCCCTCAAAGCACACCATTAGGTGTCTTAAAACATCTTTTGCTCTCAGAAATTCCAAACAAATTCTTCTCACGGTGTAACCATGGCAACCAGAGTGTCCCCTGACGTGACCTCTGACTCTGTGTCAGCCTGTTGCACGCGAGTTTTGAGAGACGCCGCTGCGAAGATTGAAACGTTAAATTCAATTTGGACGGATACGTCTCAGTTAGGGTTGTCACAGATTCGCACGTGATGTAGTCCCCCCCCCCCCTTCCCCAGTGCGAATTTTCAAGAACTGGGTGGCGATTGACGTTTCTGAGTCCTGTTATTCTCTCTACGAAAGATGTATTTTAAAAATATATTTCAGATGTTTTTTTTTATTTCCCTGCAATACTTGGTAATGTATAGAGAAAGTATTGGAATCATGTCGAAAATCGCAAGTCAAGTTTTCGACGGATCTACACGTTTTGAGACCTTTGGAACACGAAAAAACAATTTTTTGCTTGACATATGTGTGTGTGTGTGTGTGTGCCTGTGTCTGTCTGTGCAATGTATGTATCCACTCTAACTGAAAAACTCATTGACCAAATTTCATAAAATTTGGTAAGTTACTTGTAGGTGACCCTGGTGCTGATTAGATTTGGGTACGATTTGGGATAAAAGAACCAGTCATTTTTTAAGACATGGTCTGCAAAAATCGCATGTATCCACTCTAGCTAAAATCTATAATTGACTCAATTTCACAAAATTTGGTAGATAAGTCACTTGTAGGTTACTCTGTATTACTATAATTGTTCTGATAAGTATTGGTGTTCTCCATAAGAAATAATACTATGAAAATCTAAAATTTCGAATAATCCACATTCTAATCATTCGAGTTACAAAATATCCTATCGTATTTTATTTTCTTGCATAATTCATCCACGAATAAAATATGAGAACAGTATATGCAATCGCTTTGGAGTTATCGTGTCTCACCTCAGACACACATATGCATACCGACGCTTTCGAAAGTATTCGAAATGCCTTTTAAAGATCTTCCTTAAAATTATCTTTCCACCAAATCTTGAATTTAAAAATAGTTAGGAAAAAAATAATTTTTTGTACAGTAGTATAATACAGCAAAAATTAATGGTTAAAAGAACATTAGTTCACTTATTATTTTATCTAACTCCCTCCTTTATTGATCTCTTCTTTTTTTCTCTATTTATCACTTCTTCCATTCTTCTTTTGCCTATCCTCTGTTCTGTCGTCCTTTATTTTCTCTTCTCTTTTCATATTTTCTTCTTTCTCATTCTCTTCATCTTTTATTTGCTCTTATTCTCATCTTTAATGGTCTCTTATTCTCTTCATCTTTTATTTTCTCTTATTCTCTTCATCTTATATTCTCTCTTATTCCCTTTATTTTTCTTTTTTTTCTTATTCCTTTTATCTTCTCTTTGCTCTTTTATTCTCTTCATCTCTTATTATCCTCATCTTCATCCCTTCTTCTGGCCTCTCTACTACCGCCCTTTTTTCTCTTTTCTCTTCTATCATCCCTTCTTTTCTCTTATCTCTGATGTTGTCCGATCTTTCTCTCTTATCTCGTTCACTCATTTTCTTTCTGTCTTCTTTCTTCATCTCTTTTTCTATTCTTGCTTCTCCTCTTCTGTCCACTTTTTAATAGTTTGCTCTTTTTCGTCTCTCTTCCTCTCTGCTTTCTTCACCTATTATTTTGTTTTCATTCATCTCTTCCTCTCTGCTTTCTTAACATCTTCCACTCTTCTTCTCTTATCTTCAGTCTTCATCTCATCTTTATCTCTTTCTCATCTCTTCTTCATCTCTTTTGTCCTCTTTTTAACCGTTTACTCATTTTCGTCTCTCTTTCCCTCTGCTTTCTTCATCCATTCTTTTGTTCTTTCTTCATCTATTCTTTTGTTCCTTCTTCATCTATTCTTCAGTTATTTCTTCATCTCTTCCCCTCTGCTTTCTTAACATCTTCCACTCTTCTTCTCTTATCTTCGGTCTTCATCTCTTCTTCATCTCATCTTTATCTCCTTCTCATCTCTTCTTCATCTCTTCTGTCCTCTTTTTAACCGTTTACTCATTTTCGTCTCTTTCCCCTCTGCTTTCTTCATCTATTCTTTTGTTCTTTCTTCATCTATTCTTTTGTTCTTTCTTCATCTATTCTTCAGTTATTTCTACATCTCTTCCTCTCTGCTCATCTTCCACTCTTCTTCTCTTATCTTCTGTCTTCATCTCTTCTTCATGTCTTCTTTATCTCTTTCTCATATTTTCCTTATCTCTTTCTCATCTGTTCTTTATCTCTTCCTTTATCTCTTCTTCTCTTCTTTATCTCTTCCTCTCCTCTACCTCATCTCTTCTTCTCCTCTACTGTCCTCTTTTTAACCGTTTGCTCTTTCTCGTCTCTCTTTCTCCCTGCTTTCTTCACCTATTCTTTTGTTCTTTCTTCATCTCTTCCTCTTTACTTTCTCAACATCTTCCACTCTTCTTCTCTTATCTTCTGTCGTTATATCTTCTTCATCTCTTCTTTATCTCTTTCCCATCTCTTCTTCATCTCTTTCTCATCTCTTCTTCATCTCTTTCTCATCTCTTCTTCATCTCTTCCTCATCTCTTCTTCATCTCTTCTTCATCTCTTCTTCTCCTCTTCTGTCCTCGTTTTAACCGTTTACTCTTTTTCGTCTCTCTTCCCCTCTGCTTTCTCAACATCTTCCACTCTTCTTCTCTTATCTTCTGTCTTTATCTCTTCTTCATCTCTTCTTCATCTCTTTTTTATCTCTTTCTCATCTCTTCTTTATCTCTTTCTCATCTCTTCTTCATCTCTTCTTCATCTCTTCTTCTCCTCTTCTGTCCTCGTTTTAACCGTTTATTATTTTTCGTCTCTCTTCCCCTCTGCTTTCTTCATCTATTCTTTCGTTCTTTATTCATCTATTCTTCAGTTCTTTCTTCATCTGTTCCTCTCTGCTTTCTTAACATCTTCCACTCTTCTTCTCTTATCTTCTGTCTTCATCTCTTCTTCATATCTTCTTCATCTCTCCTTCATCCTTTCTTCAACTCTTCCTCATCTCTTCTTCATCTCTTCCTCATCTCTTCTTCATGCCTTCCTCATCTCTTCTTCATATCTTCCTCATCTCTTCCTCATCTTCTTCTTCAAATCTTCTTCATCTCTTCGTCATCTCTTCATCTCTCATATTTTCTTCTCTCATCTTTTCTTCTCTCATCTCTTCTTCTCCTCTTTTCACTTCATCTCTTCTCACTTCATCTCTTCTTACTTCATCTCTTCTCAATTCATATTTTTCTCACAGCTTCCTCCTTTCTCATGTCCAATATTTTATCGTCTTTTCTTTACGCTTCTCTCATCCTCCTTTTGCTTAAACCCTTTCCACTTCAGCTCTTGCTCGTGACATTTTAGATATTGCAGTTTCCCCTCCCATTTGAAGACTTTAGCAAGTCTAAATTGTCAAGTATTGAAATTA
This sequence comes from Amaurobius ferox, assembly GCA_951213105.1. NCBI lineage: Eukaryota > Metazoa > Arthropoda > Arachnida > Araneae > Amaurobiidae > Amaurobius > Amaurobius ferox. The sequence continues at coordinate 109,856,697 of OX578152.1, read as the reverse complement.
TAACCACTATAGTTCAAAAACATAAAATCCCGATACGAAATCAAATTATACATCCTTGTAGGGCTTTTAGAGAGCTATAGTTTACAGTTCACTTTTTCAGTTTTTTCGATAGAAGTATGACAAACTTGAAAAACGGAATATTTTCGATAATCTTTAACTTAACAAAACGATTCCTTGAAAACTATAGAAGCTTCATAAAAACAAATGATTGATTTAAGACCTGGAATTCCTACTGAACATTTTTGCTGGTTACGATTTTGATCTATCTTTTACAGTTTTCAGGTTATTTCGAGTGAAAATAAGCAAAAACTCACTCAAACAAAAACTTTCTAGTTTTTTCAAAAACAAGTGTTCAAAATATTAAAATATTGAAATTAGTTTTAAATATCCATAATTTGTATTATATTTCCGACTAAACAAGTAAAAATTGTTTACATGTTTCTCTGTCACGTTCGGAGATATAAGCGTCCAAAATGTTTACATTTTTCGTATGGCTGCGATTTCACCCAGAGATACCCTAAGAATTAATGTTATTCACTTGAAAAATAAAATACAAAATATAGTAAGATATATATCGAGTTTTAAGAGAAAAACAATTATTTAGTCAGGTATTTCCTCAAATAAATTCTGTCATTTATAATTAGCAAACATTAGAAATATGATGCATAGCAAATGAGAAGAGGTAATATTTTCGAGTATTCCCTTCCCCTCCCCCTCTCATGTGGTGTTTCAAGTGCTCTTCACGAAACTGCACGCCTCGATGGCAAATTGAGATTCTATGCAGCTCTTGCCATTTGTACTTCGTCACAAGGCATCATGGCTCAATTTTCCCAGCATTGGCATCATGAATTAGTTTACTATGAACCTGAGGCAAATCATGATTTTATGCTTCGGTTGCTGTGGATTTATAGATGTATGTGGATGCGTATTCACTATTAAATTTCTGCTTTCAAATTCCATACATACATAGAATCATATGTAGGGAAAGTATTGTGCAAGATGGAAAATTAAAATCCGTATTTTGGACGATTTACACATTTTGAATATCTTTGAACACGAAATCGAACGTTTTTGAGGTGATGACTATGTGTATATGTATATATGCATATATGTGTATATGTGTGTATGTGGTGGGGTCTGTATATGATTGTATGTAGCGGTGTATTATTTTTATAAAAATTTGTATATCTATGTGTCTATGTAGTAGTGTCTGTGTATGTATGTGGTGGTGTTTGTATGTATGTATGTATGTTTATATATGTTTGTATATCTGTGTGTCTGTATGTGTGCATATGTGTTAGTGTCTGTATGTATGTGTATGTAGTGGTGTTTGTATGCGTGTCTTTCTATGTATGTATGTGTGTATATTTATGTACGTATGTGAGTACATGGGTGTGGGTCTGTATGTGTTGAAGGCCCAGACCACACGAGCAACCCTAAGGCTTGTGGTAGTTTAATGTGTGGCCGGGGGTCTGTATGTGTGTATGTCTATATTTATATGTATGCTTTTGAATGTATTTATATATATGTATGTTAGGCATATGCGTGTATGTATGTGTATGTATGCATGTGTATGCATGCGCATGTCTATATGTGTGTATGTGTATGTATGCGCATGTCTGTATGTGTGCATGTGTATGTATACGCATGTCTGTATGTGTGTATGTGTATGTATGCGCATGTCTGTATGTGTGTATGTCTCAATGCGATGTGTGTTTGTATGTGTGTATGTCACTATGTTGTATATGTGTGTGTCTGGATGTGTATGATATATGTCTGTATGTATGCATGTCTGTCTGTATATGTGTATATCTATCTGTATGTACATGCGTGTCTGTATGTGCGTGTCTGTATGTGTGTCTGTATGTGTATATCTGTATGTAATGTATGTCTCTATATAATGTATGTCTGTATATTTGTGTGTCTCGATGTGTATGATATATGTTTGTTGTGTTCGTGTGTCTTGATGTGCATAATATACATCTGTATTTTCCATATGTATGTCTATGTATGTGTGTATGTGATTTATGTGTCTGTATGTGTATGTGATACATGTGTATGTATGTATGTATGTATATGCGTGTTCGTGAATCTGTGGAAACGATATTTCAACACTGACACGAATGTAATTTGGTACTATTATCAACTTCATTATTACTGGAAATTTAATGATTATGCAAGAGATTGAAAATTCAGAAGCCATCAAAATTATCGAATCTTAAAAATACGAAATAATTCATCAATCACGTTAAATTAACAACATTTGTATACGTAATGTATCATACTTAAACGAATTGCACTCCTTTTTGAACACTGGGAGTAACATTTTTCGAAATATTACACATTTTTGGAATACATATATCACAGTTCCTACAGGTCAGAAGTTGCAATTCGATCTGATATCGGTAGGCCGGTATAGCAGGAATGTAAGCGAATGTAGAATTCGTTGATTTGAAAATATCGCACTACGTAAAGGTGAGAAAAGCAAAAACAAATTATCTGGAGATGTATGAGATGGGAATTACTTTTTTCTTAGTAGGAAATTCTAATGTTGTGCATCCTGAGTGCAATTTTAAGAAATTTAAAGCCAGTTGCGTTATGAGACAAAATCTGTCGGCCTCCATAGAGGCTATCTAAATTATGACACTTATATGTTTTGCTGTCAAAAAAATTTGTTATTTCATTCTGAAGAGCACATAATAAGTTGTGAGGATTCTATTATTTAATATAATTTAATTTTAATTCCACTTTTCCTTATTTTAATTTATGTCCTAAACTTCTCAACTTTCATTCCGAAGAATTGCATACACACGATTGGCCAGATCTATAAGATGGGTAGACTTTAGAATTACGGATGTGCCATTCTACCGAGTTCGCTCGCGTCTGTGTTCTGATCGTCCATGGAAAATAACATCCATCGAAAAGTAATAGCCTACAATCTTTATTGAGTATATATGTTGTATCGCAGTTTGATCGTCATAGGTTCAGATTAAAAGTCAGTTTAGTAATTAGTTAGGTTTGAAGTTTACTGCAGATTAGTATGTCTCAGGTAGAATTTATAATGCTAGCTTTGTAAATAATTTGTATATAGATTTGTAATATATATATGTGTGAGTGTGTGTGTTTTGAGAAACTAGCTGTCAATAAAGTTGTTTATTACTTTCCTTATATACATAATGTATAAGGAAAGTATTGTGACGGGGTCAAAAATTCGAATTCGAGTTTCCGACGGGATAGCACGTCTCAAGCATCCCTGATCACGAATCAAACATTTTTGAGGTGATGTCTGTGTGTGTGAGAAAGAGAGAGTGTGTGTGTGTGTGTGTGTATGTCCTTGAGTCTGTGGAGATGATATCTCACGAACGAATAGAGCGATTCGAATGAAATTTGGTACAAAAATTACAATCTGTGAATACTGGAAGCCTATTGTCTTTAAATGCAATCGAGTGTTCAGAAACCCCCTAAATTTTCGAGTGAAATTTTGAAAAAATCATCAAAAAATCAAAGCCTTTAAAAAAGTTGCGCAAATAGACATTTCTTGTTGTTGTTGAGACCCAGACCGTCCGACCTACCAGAAAGGTGTAAGGTAACTGTATGGACGGCCGGGAAGTGCCACCCAATTTAGACCGGAACCCAGTGGGGGTGGCATCCACAGGGACCGTACCCTCCTTCCCCTACCACCAACCTCTCGGAAGGACTTACGGACCCACATGTTTAACGCGATCGTACTCCGCATGAACACGGCGGCATTTGTGGCAGCGTGCAAATCTAGCGCGCAAACCACGGGGATACCGCACCCGAGATGGCCAACAGCACGCGGCGTTCCGAGGTGGTCACCCACCAAGTACTAACCGCGCCCGATGCTGCTTCACTTCGGTGATCTAACGAGAACCGGTGTTTTCAGCACGGTACGGCCGTTGGCCCGAGACATTTCTTGTGTAATTTTTTCCTTAAACGATTTACACAAACTGTAGGACGTTAGCATTAACTGTTCTCGAGATTTTGCACATTTTTCAAACAAATTTATCAAAAAATCAAGTAAAATAAAAAAAAATATTAACTCTTAAGAAACATGTTCACTTTTCATATGTAATATCATGCGATAAATTTGATAATATCATTCTCGTGGATCTAACTCGTTTCGTTCACGAGAAAAGATACTTTGAGTAATACTTTTGTATTTGAACGCCAATAGTCATTTATCTGCTGTATGAGTAACTTATTTCTCCGTCCATAACGCTTGGCGAGATTTTGAGACGAATTGGGCGGAATGTCGCCAACTTGGCGACTTTTATAAATCTTGCTAAATTAACGAAAATCTCGCCAAATGGATAAAAAGGACGCTACATCAATGAAAATGAGGAGTAATTGAAGAAAATTCAATATCTTGAAAATAATATAAGTATCTACTATAAGAATAACACTTTTTAACTGTAAAAGTAGTAAATTCATTGCATTATACAAGGAAAGTCATGTGCTGCCCACATCAGATTTTTTGTTAAATGTCGTTATTCCTTTGTCGAACTCTAGTCATTGGGTTATTGGAAGTTTAATTTAAAGTGAAGTAAATGGTAAAGGTTCATACAAGAGTTACAATCTTGAGTTGAAGTGGAATAGTACTTTATAAAGTGCGGAACTGGTTCGTAGATGCTTTTATCTGCAATGAGGGTGCCATCTGCAATGAGTGCTTGAGGATAAAAATAACCACTGGTGCACTAGTCGACCAATGATTTCTTACTGTCACGCAAGCAGGCCGTTTTTCTCCCACCTAATCTTCGAATAAACTAACATCTTACCCTCACGGAGAATGAGAAAAGAAGGAGAGAGGAGAGAACTCTCTCATCCTCTGCGGATCATCCGTTTGAAGGTCACGTGATGATCGGGGTGGGGGAGAGATAATCAATGGGTACAACCCCTGTGTCATTACACGTCGGAGCTGAGGGCAAAGAAGAACGTGGGGTGATTACCCAGAGCATGTTTGATGCTCGTTTGATAGAGTGGGGGACTATTAGGTTCTGAGACATGTGTGCAGTCTTCACAACTTCTTCCGCATATTCCAAAACCTTGTGATGGAAATCCAAAAACCTTCATAATGAACTTTCGTAAATCTCAAATTCACAGACATCCGTCGGAAAATTTCAGATGGCAATACTCTCTTTCATGCAATATTGTGTATATATATATATATATATATATATATATATATATATATATATATATATATATATATATACATATATATATACATATATATATATATACATATATATATATATATATATACATATATACATATATATATACATATATATATATATACATATATATATATACATATATATATATATACATATATATATATATATATATATATATGCATATATATATATATATATATATATATATATATATATATATACAATATATATATATAAGGTCAGAGAAATAGGTTATTCTTACAGTAGATTCTTATATTATTTCCAAGATATTGAATTTTCATCAATTTGTCGTCATTTCTATCAATTTGACGACATTTTAATCAATTTCGAGACATTTTTATTAATTTGGCGACATTTTTGTTAAATTTTGTCTGCCCTAAAAGCAATACACTAAAAGCACGCAAGAATAATAATTCCTACTTTTGTTGGAAGAAGTTTGAACTATTTTGAATGTTGAACCAAGGCATAGCTGTATCCCGGGTTCCTTGGAAAAGCGAGAGGGGGCGCGGGATACAGTTAAACCTTGCTTAAACATGTTAACGAAATGAGAGTGACACTCTGAGTTGCGTAGTATCTCAAATAAATATATATATAATGATAAGAAATAAAATAACACCAAAGTCTCACTTTCAGTATCTTCTGAAGTCATATGCTACGTAAAGCTTCATGGTTACATCATAATTTCGCTGTGAAAGAAATATAGTCGCTGCATTACGTAAGAAACAGATCACCCACATCATGGCCTCACTTTCAGTATATGATGGCATACACTACGTAAAGCTCCATGGTTATATAATACAAATTGGAATGTTTATCCGTGATTGAAACACGTTTGACAACATTTTGAAGCAGCGTTACTCAGAGATAGATAGATAGACAGATAGATAAATCAAGGTGTTTATATTATAAATAAACAGCATTATTTTATCTTAACAGCTTGAGCTTGGCGCCAAGTTAGAGACATAATCCTCCACCTCGAAAAAAATATAATGCAAACATACTCCCCCCAATAAAAAAAATCTGATGTGGGCAACACATGACTTTCCTTATATAATGCAATGAATATACTACTTTTACAGTAAAAAAATTGGTTTTTCTTATAGTAGATACTTATATTCTTTCCAGGATATTGAATTTTCGTCAATTAATTTTCATTTTCATTGATTTAGCGTCATTCTTATCCATTTGGCTATATTTTCGTGAATTTGGCAACATTTAAAAATGTCGCCAAGTTGACGACATTCCACCAAATTCGTCGCCAAAATCTCGCCAAGCGCTATGGACGAAGAAATAAGTTATTCTTACAGCAGATAAATGACTTTTGGCGTTCAAATACAAAAGTATTACTCAAAATATCTTTTTTCATGAATGGAACGAGCTAGATCGACGAGAATGATGTCATTCAATTTATCACATGGTATTACATATGAAAAGTGAACATGTTTCTCAATTTTTTTTTTATTTTGTATGACTTTTTGCTAATATTTTTGAAAAATGTGCAATATCTCGAGAACGGTTCGAGTTAGCGTTCTAAAATTTATGACAATCGTTTTCTAATGAAAAATTACATAAGAAATGTCTATTTGCGCAACTTTATTAGCGGTTTTGATTTTTCGACGATTTTTTTAAATTTTCACCCGAAAATTTAGAGGAGTTCTGAACATTCGATTGCATATAAAAGAAAAATAGGCTTCCAGCGTTTACGGATTGTGATTTTTGTACCAAATTTCGTTTGAATCGGTCTATTCGTTCGTCAGTTATCGTCTCCACAGACTCACTGACACACACACACACACACACACACATACTTTCACACACACACACAGACATCACTTCAAAAATGTTTGATTCGTGATCAGGGATGCTTGAAACGTGCTCTCCCGTCGAAAACTCGAATTCGAATTTTCGACCCCGTCACAATACTTTCCTTATACATTATGTATATAAGGAAAGTAATAAAAATTTCTGAATACGTTCTTGCACATGCAAACATATACACACACGGGCATCGTTTTAAAAAGTTAGGAATGGATTTAGTAGGTCTTGAAAATTCTTATGTCAAAATCTCGAATTCAAAAAGTTTGGGGAAACATTTTTTCTTTTTATTTCAAATAAAGAAATATATAAATGAACAACAGAATAGTGGAGCCATTATATATTAGATGTAGTCAACTTATCTTCGTTAATACATACAATTTTAACCATTTTTATAAGCGAAGGGTTTTAAATTACCCGTTTCTTGTTTTGAATATACTATCATTGTTTCAGAAAAATGTCACTCTTCTCGACAGGAAACAACGCTAAGAAAACATTAAACATCGAATAATTCGTACTCTAATCAACGACAATTTATTACTTTCCTTATATACATAATGTATAAGGAAAGTATTGTGACGGGGTCGAAAATTCGAATTCGAGTTTTCGACGGAAGAGCACGTTTCAAGCATCCCCGATCACGAATCAAGCATTTTTGAAGGGATGTCTGCGTGTGTGTGTTTGTGTGTGTGTGTGTGTGCGTGTGTGCCAGTGAGTCTGTGGAGACGATAACTGACGAATGATTTGACCGATTTGAACAAAATTTGGCGCAAAAATCACAATCCGTAAACACTGGAAGCCTATTGTTTTTATACGCAATCGAATGTTCAGAACCTCCCTAAATTTTCGAATGAAATTTTGAAAAAATTGTCAAAAAATCAAAACGGCTAATAAAGTTACACAAATAGACATTTCCTATGTAATTTTTCATTAGAAAACGATTGACATAAATTTTAGAACGCTAACATGAACCGTTCTCGAGATAATGGACATTTTTCAAAAAAATTATCAAAAAGACATATAAAATTTAAAAAAAAATATTTCCTATTGAGAAACATGTTCACTTTTCATATGTAATGCCATGCGATAATAAATTGGGTGACATCATTCTCGTGGATCTAGCTCGTTCCATTCATGAAAAATGATACTTTCAGTAATACTTTTGTATTTGAACGCCAATAGTCATTTATCTGCTGTAAGAATAACTTATTTCTTCATCCATAACGCTTGGCGAGATTTTGGCGACGAATTTGGCGGAATGTCGCCAACTTGGCGACTTTTTGAAATGTTGCCAAATTAACGAAAATCTCGCCAAATGGATAAAAATGACGCCAAATCAATGAAAATGACGAGTAATTGTCGAAAATTCAATATCTTGGAAAGAATATTAGTATCTACTATAAGAAAAAACTATTTTTTTTTACTGTAGAAGTAGTAAATTCAGTACATTATATAAGGAAAGTCATGTGTTGCCCACATCAGATTTTTGTATCAAGTTCCTGTGTTAAAGGCAATGTATCTACACATAAAATTTCGTAACTATGTGAACACTCATTCTCCAGTTAATGGGACAACACTTAAATGACATACAAGTACGCACACACAGTCAGACATCTGTCCGAAAGTGTGTTCACGTGATTTTAGAAATGCGTTCACGTGATCTTTGAAGTGTGTTCACGTGATCTTAGAAAGTGGTTTTTCTAGAAAATCTTGCATTCAAATGCTTTCGGGTAAACAACCCTTTATACAACAGAATAAAAAAGTAAACACTGTTATCAATGATAAATATATAATATTTTCCATTCCCACCCCTGCTTCGCACGGGTTAAGTGGTTAGTGATCGCAAAATGTGACACCGAAAAACTTAATAGAAGTTCTGAATATCCAAAACATTTTTACATTTCAGCATAAAAATGATGCACATTTTATAGTTCTAATAACATGGAAGTTGCGGTATGTAAAATAATATATCATATCCGATCCCTGTATGTTGGCTGACTTTTAACGTTTCCAGACATTTTAATATAAAATTCAATAATCTCTCTATATTTAAAAAAAGGTAGCTAACGCCGCCGCCGCCAATGTTTGACAAATTTCTCATTTCTCGAGATTCTTTGCTTCGTACCGCAAAAACTATTACATATAAAAATATGAAATTTGATACAATTGTAGAAAAAGCTTTGGGGAATAAGCTGAAATAAACCATTTTTTTATATATATATATTGTAGTTTAAGAAATATTTAATGTCAAAATCAAAGACAAAATGTTTGAGCTGCGAGTTCCGGTCCTGGATAGACTAACAATAGCAAGACCTCGAATTTTTGTAGGCAGATGCTTACATGGGTGAATTTTTACAGGACGGAGCCTGAGTTAATTTCGATGTAGTTTTTGAGATATATTACTTTTTATGCACTTCTGAAGTGAACTTTTTTTCCGTATCGGCACGTCTAGCGATTTCTCTGTCTCGTACCGTAAAAACTATTGCATACAAAAATATTAAATTTGGTAAATTTATAGAGAAATAATAGGATAATACGCTAAAATAAACCGTTTATTGATTTAAACTTTAGTTTGGTATGAAATAGCTGCAAAGCGAACTCATGATCAAGGAATTCAGTTTTGGGATTCCCTGGGCTAAGAAAAATCCCTAATTTTCCCTCCTGAGGAAAAACATCTGATGTGGGCAACACATGACTTTCCTTATATAATGTAATGAATTTACTACTTTTACAGTAAAAAAATAGGTTTTTCTTATAGTAGATACTAATATTCTTTCCAAGATATTGAATTTTCGACAATTAGTCATCATTTTCATTAATTTAGCGTCATTTTTATCCATTTGGCGAGATTTTCGTTAATTTGGCAACATTTCAAAAAATCGCCAAGTTGGCAACATTCCCCCAAATTCGTCGCCAAAATCTCGCCAAGCGTTATGGATGAAGAAATATGTTGTTCTTACAGCAGATAAATGTCTATTGGCGTTCAAATACAAAAGTATTACTCAAATTATCTTTTTCCTGAATGGAACGAGATAGATACACGAGAATGATGTCACCCAATTTATCGCATGGTATTACATATGAAAAGTGAACATGTTTCTCAATAGGAAATATTTTTTTTTTTCATTTTATATGACTTTTTAATAATTTTTTTGAAAAATGTGCAATATCTAGAGAACGGTTCATGTTAGCGTTCTAAAATTTATGTCAATCGTTTTCTAATGAAAAATTACATAAGAAATGTCTATTTGCGTAACTTTATTAGCGGTTTTGATTTTATGACGATTTTTTCAAAATTTTATTCGAAAATTTAGGGGGGTTCTGAACATTCGATTACGCATAAAAGCAATAGGCTTCCAGTGTTTACGGATTGTGATTTTTGTACCAAATTTGGTTCGAATCGGTGCATTCGTTCGTCAGTTATCTTCTCCACAGACTCACTGACACACACAATCTCGCCAAATGGATAAAAAATGACGCTAAATCAATGAAAATGACGACTCATTGTCGAAAATTCAATATCTTGGAAAGAATATTAGTATCTGCTATAAGAAAAACCTATTTTTTTACTGTAAAAGTAGTATATTCATTGCATTATATAAGGAAAGTCATGTGTTGCCCACATCAGATTTTTTTACTGCAAATCATGGTTTAAAAACGAATTTTGTGCTTCTAGTAGATTTTGAGTTAGAATTGGAGCAAAATATTCCGAGATTTAGAAATGTTTCAAGCAAAATTTTAAGATAATAGATTTTTCTCATAAGTTATTGCTCAAGTCCCACATATATGCAAAGTTTGTGGTTTCTACCTTCATTTGTTTGAACTGTGTAATTCATCCTTTAGTCTGTCATTCTCGTTCAGTTACATAATAAAGTTTAAAGTTTCTACCTTCTGCAGTTTAAACTGTTGTTGTTGTTGAGACCCAGACCGTCTGACCTACCAGAAAGGTGTAAGGTAACTGTTTGGACGGCCGGAGAGTGCCACCCAATTTAGACCGGAACCCAGTGGGGGAGGCTTCCATAGGGACCGTACCCTCCTTCCCCTACCACCAACCTTTCGGAAGGACTTACGGACCCACATGTTTAACGTGATCGTACTCCGCATGAACACGGCGGCAGTTGTGGCAGCGTGCAAATCCAGCACGCAAACCACCGGGCTACCACGCCAGAAATGTGCCAACAGCACGCGGTTTTCCCAGGTGGTCACCCACCCAAGTACTAACCGCGCCCGATGCTGCTTGACTTCGGTGATCTAACGAGAACCGGTATTTTCAGCACGGTAAGGCCGTTGGCGGCACAGTTTAAACTGTGTGTTTCATCCTTTGGTCTTTTATTCCTGTTTAGCTATATGATAAAGTTTAAATCAGCAGTTTGACCTGAGTAATTCATCCTTTAGTCTGTCATTCTCGTTCAATTGTATCATAAAGCTCAAAATTTCTACCTTCAGCAGTTTAAACTGTGTCCTTTAGTCATCCTTTAGCCTCTGTCATCTTTTAGTTCCTGTCATCCTTTAGTCCTTGTCATTCTCGTTCAGTTGTGTGGTATAGATACCAAAGGCCATTAGAATGAATCTCAATTAGCTTCTAGAAAAAGCCCTGCTTGAAATCAATCGCAATATCTCCTCTCTTTATCTTCTCATCAGAAAATCGTAAAAGGAAATACGCTATTATTCTCAAACCCATACTTTTCAAACAAACATTTACCCTCTATATTTATCAACTCAATATTTATCCTTGCAGAAAAGCAACGAAATTTCTCTTCCTCCCCCCCTCACACCTTAATCTCTCTCTTTCTCTCTCAGCAGACAACTCCCATCCCGGCTCTAATCTTTAAGGCTCCAGAATCCGTCCGCAATGCCCTCCACAATCCCAAACTTCCTTCGACCGCAAGGTACTGCACAATGGAGAAGTTATTGCAACTTTCTTCAGAGAAAGCTTAACGAGAGCGGTGTGGAAAGAAAGGGGTGATAATCAATAGAGTATTCTAACCACGTGTCATTACATTCAAAGGGAGGGAGAATGGGAAGTGGGTAATTACTACTGTTGGTCTACACTTGGGAGTGGCAACTGGTGAAAATTATCGAAGGAGCTGAACAGTCTACATGAATCCTGCTTAATATAAATACAAAGTGTGATAGCAAAAGGACGAATTTAAAAAAACATTATTCTGAGAAAAATGCTCTAAAGCTTTTTTAACACTTTACAACATAGTTGAAAAGTGTTTATGACATTTTCATTCTATCTGTCTGCCCACCCGTCCGCACGATAACTGCCATAAAACTGACTTTATCAAAATTAAATTTTAGTATGTTGTTGAGACAATCTGTGGGACATATAGGAATGTAAATGAATAACATCATCCAATCAGTTTTAGATTGAAACCGGATTGAAAAAATGAAATACACTGAATCCTGCGGGACCTAATTTTTCAAACATTTTCTGAGCAAAGTTAAAATTCACAAATTGTTTCGAAAATTTTAAGAAATATTCAAATTATCCCATAAAATATATAAAGCAAAATTCAGTAAAATATGTTCCGTAGTTTTTTAAACAAAAATTAAAATAATAATGACACTTATATAATATGAAGAGATCGCGTGACCCACTTCAAAATAAAATATGGCATCCATCTTTTTTTTCCAGAGTCAAAATCGTGTTTTTTCAAGTTCTTTTAAATTTATATTAAGTGTTGCATCCGTCCTAAAACCGCTTTATTTTTGTATATTTTCTGTACATCTATATTCTGGCCAACGCAATTGCAACATTTTTTAGTTTAAATGATCATCAAACTTTGATTATTTCTACAAGTAAGCCTAATTTTGATGGATGGAGAATGTAAACAAGCGATGTAAGATGAGTTGCTGAGAATTGCTGCTATAAGAATTGCTGAATTTTTTTCACGCAAAATTGTTTAACTACAGAGTCTGGAATAAAAGTGTATAAATGAAATATTCACTTCTTTTACGTAAAGGGCCAGACGATTTATATTCCGATGACGTCATTTGAATAAAGATCATTTTTTTCGATGAAGTTTTAATTTTTCATGTAAAATAAATTATTGTAGTTCTGTGATAATTAAACAAGAAAGATCAATCATGCATAAGCATTGATTATGAAACACTTTCCAACTGAAATGCAATTTCATTTAAAAATTTTTAAAATGTAATATATTCAGTGGTGATATCTTTTATATTATCACAGTACTAAAATAATTTATTATACTTAAATATTTAAAATTGTATCGCAATATAAATCATTTAATTCTCTATGCAAAATCAATGAAAATTTCATTCATATAACTTGTATTCTAGACTCCAGAGCTAAATAATTGTGTGTGAAAAAAATTCAGCAATTCTTATGTAACTCACCATACAATCTCTTCAGATATTTGCATTCTGTATAAGTTAAAATTAGGCTTCGTTGAAGAAATAATAAAAGTTTAGGGATCATTTAAAATCACAACTATTGTAATTGCGTAGGCACGGAATTTAGATACACAGATAATACACAGATACGCAGATAATATATGTGTGTGTGTGTGTATGTATTCAAAGTATTGGAATCGTGCCGAAGATCGGAACTCGAATTTTCGAAGGATCTACACGTTTTGGGACTTCTAGAGCACGAAAAAACTATTTTTAGGAAGACGTCTGTGTGTGTAAGGGTGTATCTGTGTATGTTTCTGTGTGTCTGTGAGGATATTACATCCACTCTAATTGAAAAACTAATGGACCGAATTTCATAAAATTTGGTAGGTATGTTTTTTGTAGGAAATGCTGATGTTCTTTAGATTATAGTACGATTCGTAATAAAAGAATCTGCCTTCTTTGCGAAATGGCCGGCAGAAATTGCCTTTATCCACTCTAGCTAAAAACTAATGGAACAAATTTAACAAAATTTGGTGCATAATATTTCAATGACCTACAAGTGATTTATATACCAAATTTAACAAAATTTGGTACATAAATCATTTGTAGGTTATTCTAGTACGATTCAGGAAAAAGGAACGGGCTATTTTTGCGAAATGGCCCGCAAAATTCGTTAAATATAAAAATAAAGGACTACGTGTGCTCAATTATATCAATTAAATTCCTATTTTATACGTGATTTTTGACAACAAAAAGAATAAGACTAACCCCATTACCCTAGGACTAGCCGTTCTTGAGATATTCTAGTTTTTTCGCGTTTTCGCTACGCCACCTTTGACAATAAGTCCAGCTATCAAATGAGAACCAAATTTAAGTTTAACGTGCAAATTCAATGTCATTTAATAATGAAATAAAATGTTCAACAAATTTAAGCTGTGTACCAAGTTTTAACTCTCAATGACTTAGGAAAGTGCATTAAAAATGCCATCAAATAAGTATATCATGAAGAATTATATAAAAATTTAAAAAAAAATTAAAAAATTGTTATCTACCAAATTTATTTTAAAATGCGAAGCCTCTCTCATATACAAAATGATTAAACTCTTGGAAAGATATTTATTACATAATATATCTCTTTTTTCTTTCTGGAGGATATCCCAAAAGTCAGAATTTAATTGAATTTGTTTTTTTCCCTATATCAAATAATTTTTAATTAAAAAACTACTTACATATTTTACTGAAATTTTTTATATATATTTTATGGGATAATATGAATATTTCCTAAAAATTTCGAAGCTATTTATGAATTTTCAATTTGCTTAAAAAATGTTTGAAAAATTAGGTCCCATAGGGTTCAATGTATTTCATTTCTTCAACTCGGGTTCAATAAAAAACTAATTATGTGATATTATTTATTTATATTTCCATATGTCCCACAGACCGTCTGAAAAACATACTAAAATTTCATTTTGATAAAGTCATTTTTACGGCAGTTATCGTGCTAACGGACAGACAGACAGACAGACAGAATGAACAAAGTCATAAACACTTTTCAATTGTCTGTCTGTCTATCTGTCTGTCTGTCTGTATAAGAAATTTATAGGCATCATTCTCGTCAATCTAGATTCTTCCAATTACGAAATAATATGAAAGATACAAACTCCAGAACTCTGGCACGAACTGTTGTCGAGCTATTGCACATTTGTTAAATAAATTCAGCAAAAAAAATACATAAAATTAAAAATAGATATTAAGCACCATCCAATGGTAATATCATCAATTTATTGACATCATTCTCGTGGATCCATTTACGGCAGAAGATATTTACTTTTCACAACAACTTTGTATTTTGACATCAAAGTATTCGCAAATAGAATCCAATCACTTGATTTATTCAATGTCAGTTGCATTTTAATGAGGATTTTACACGTGAAAGTGAATAATTCATTCTGTTTGGATCAATAAGTTGCCAAAAGCTCCAATGTTCCAACTGACGTGATGCTAATTCAATCCCAAAAACACTGTCTCGTGGAGGCCGTACAACATTATTCTGCTGCGAAAGAAGTAAATTAATTGCTCTACGCAAGGAAAATCATGTGCTGCCCACATCAGATACATGGTTTGTGAAACTAATTCAACATATAATTAGCTAAAACCAAAATGGTTTCTTAAACGAAAATTCGATCCAGAGCAGGATCTCCTTCCTATTTGAACTCAATAACCACCACACGTCATCCTCTACCCCATTTGCGGGAAAGATTAGCCGTCCTTCCTCTACGCAGCCCCGAAGAAGTCCCATAATTAAAAGCTGTTGGCCAGTAAAGAATAAAAGATGTCGAGATCCAATCGATGTCCTTTCGTGCCTCGGGTTCGAAAGAAGCAATTAATAATGTACGGGCCAAGGAGCTGGTACGGACCGGAGAATAATCCGGAATGAACGGCTTTATACGACATGTGGACAAGACGTCTTTTACTTTCCCGACAATACAGAGTACAATGGAAAGAGAAAGATTCACTTAAAGATTCGTTTGGGGGAATTCTGGTACATTAATGGAACGTTTCTTTGAAACGTCTGTGTGCGTGTGTTTCTAGCACAGATACGACATGCCGCAATTAATTTGTGTTATTATTACTTTCCTTATATACATAATGCATAAGGAAAGTATCGTGACGGGGTCGAAAATTCGAATTCGAGTTTTCGACGGGAGAGCACGTTTCAAGCATCCATGATCACGAATCAAACATTTTTGAAGTGATGTCTGTGTGTGTGTGTGTGAAAGTTTGTGTGTGTGTGTGTGTGTGTCAGTGGGTCTGTGGAGACAATAACTAACGAACGAATCGACCGATTTGAACCAAATTTGGTACAAAAATCACAATCTATAAACGCTAGAAGTCTATTGTTTTTATTCGCAATCGAATGTTCAGAACCCCCCTGAATTTTCGAATGAAATTTTGAAAAAATCGTCAAAAAATCAAAACCACTAATAATGTTACGTAAATAGATATTTCTTATGTAATTTTTCATTAGAAAACGATTGACATAAATTTTAGAACGCTAATACGAACCGTTCTCGAGATATTGTACATTTTTAAAAAAAATATCAAAAAGTTATATAAAATAAAATAAAAAATATTTCCTATTGATAAACATGTTCAGTTTTCATATGTAATACCATGCGATAAATTGGATGACTTCATTCTCGTGGATCTAGCTCGTTCCATTCATGAAAAAAGGTACTCTGAGTAATACTTTTGTATTTGAACGCCAATAGTCATTTATCTGCTGTAAGAATAACTTATTTTTAGTGCATAACGCTTGGCGAGAATTTGGAGACAAATTTGGCGGAATATCGCCAACTTGGCGACTTTTTGAAATGTTGCCAAATTAACGAAAATCTCGCCAAATGGATAAAAATGACACTAAATCAATGAAAATGACGACTCATTGTCGAAAATTCAATGTCTTGGAAAGAATATTAGTACCTACTATAAGAAAAACCCATTTTTTTACTGTAAAAGTAGTAAATTCATTACATTATATAAGGAAAGGCATGTGTTGCCCACATCAGATTTTTTCGTTCTCATTGCAGATAACAGCAATCATAGATTGCGCTTGTGCGCTCATCAGCATGGAATTGTTGATATAAGCAATTTCGGCAAGAAACTTTTTCCCACAATGCAACGTACAATCGAAAATATTAAGATGGGTGTCAAAAATTAATTTCCACTGCCCAGGCACATAAATTGAACGTAACGTTTGTGTCAGTGACGTAACTTCGTGGAGCGGGACGGAGCAATCGTTCCATGGAGCCGAACGAGAATAAAGTGTATGTTGAGCTGAAGTTATGCTTGATTTAAGGAAAAGATATTGCATATTATGTTAAAAGTGCGCCCTAAAATTATTTGCTCCAAGGAACCAAAAGTCTAAATTACACAAATGTGTGTGTGCGAACACGCATAGGTCAAGCTGCAAGAAGTAATATATTAGTATCTGTATATGATGCATGTGTGTGTGTGCCTACAAAAAACCATTGTTTGATTATAGTAATGTTATCTACCGGGTGGTCAGAATTAAAACACCCCTACTCTGAACTCTCTATAGATCGAACTACTCAGTGTAAAGGCTCCAAAATTGTTGAACATACTATTCAAGACATGGCGAAAGGGATTACGCGAAAAAAAAATTAATTCCAGAAACACCGATAGGTGGCGCTGTACAACAGAAAATATGCTGAAAAGACACAAAATACACATTTGTAACACATTTTATTCGAACGTACCAAACATTTATATCACAAGGACCTTATCGATGCAGGGAATGCTGCTCAATATGGTTCCCTTCTTCAAGATGTAAAATCTGCAGTCTGTGGACAGCTTGTTCAACTGCGGATCGTAATTGGTCGATTGAGATGCTTCTCACATGCAGAGTGATACTGTCTTTCAAATCTGCCAAGGTTACCAGACGTCCTCGATAAACAAGACTTTTCAAGTATCCCCACAGTACCCTTTACACTGAGTAGTTCGATGTATAGAGAGCTCAGGGTAGGGGTGTTTTAATTCTGACAACCCGGTATATAAATAAAATTGTACGTTGTGCTTTTCTATCGGTCTGATTAATATCTCAACACGGGAGAGCTCACCTCTTTCCTTTTTGTGAGAATTATTATAAGATTTCAAAAGGAAGTGCTTCAAATATTAAAAGTTCACATCAAATTTTAAACGAAGTTCCTTTGCAATGTACAATCCTTTTATTTTCAAAGGTTTGAAGAAAAAGTTTTGATGGATATCAAGTTTGACAATGTACCCCCTCGATGGGGTAAGCTACCCCATCGAGGTTACGAACATAATGTTACGAACACTAAAATTGCATCGCTGCTGTTCTTCACCGCAATAATTGAAACTGTTAAGCTGCGTAATCACTGAGCCACAAATAATCCCTTTTATGCATAATTATGTCAATTCTTGTCCCATGCTGCCATGTTACGGTTTTATAAAAGATTTTGCTCGAATTCCAAAATATTCTATGTAGATTTTTCAATAACAAAACCGGATATAAAGTTTCGTGAAAATCCATTAAAATGTATGGCAGCTACACAAGAAATCGACCACAGACAGACATCGCTCTAAAAATAGTGGAAACATGTTCAGGAGGTCCTAAAACATACATTGTCATCAAAATCTCGAAATTACAAATTTTTAAGGAAGCAGTACTTTCTTTATACCATATTCTATAGTATGAGAAATTAAATATGGACACTAAAAATATTTTGACTTTTCAATACGCAAATAATGCTTTTGACCGAAATTTATCTTTTCGTAAGAAATACCCACAATCAGGAGGTCATTTTTTCCGGCAATCCTGGTGAGTATTCGACGCCAATCGAAATAACTTCAAATTACTCCCCATCCTTTAACATTCGCGAAAATTATTCGCAACTCAATAACCACCACACGATTCTCTCTTACCCATTTGGGAAGAAAACCATCTCTTTTCTTTGCAACTTCGTGGCCCCCTCCCCCAAAGTCCCATAAATAAAAGCATTGGATATAAATATTGTTGCAAAAGAATAAAAAAATACCAGATAGTTGCCAAATCGATGTCTTTTCGTGACTTGGGGTAACTGAACTCATTAATAATGTACGGATAAGGGAGTGGGTGATATTAAATAAAAAACATATTTCTTTCAGACTCACAACTACAAAATCCACTAACAGAATAGTTGAATCGTTAAATATAAAAACAGTCACGTCAGGTCTATACAATAATTATCTAACGTATTTTGTTTATTTCTAGACTCTCTAATACCCCCCCCCCTCCCGAGGATGTAGAAAATTGAAACTTTGCACACTTATAGCATCCACTAGTAGACAAAAACTAAAGCAAGCGGATTTTCGATTTCCCTGTCTGGGAGAGGAGAAAATGGGGAGTGGGTTTAAAAAAATATTTCCAAATTCCCACCCTCTAGTAACCTAGAAGTCTGAATCTTTGCACACTTAGGCTTTCTTATCTTTGCACACTTCTACGACCCCAAGACAGAACCTAACAGAAACCGGATTTTCAATTTCCTTACCGCAAAAAATGCCGAGCTTCGAAAACCATTACAGACACCCCCCCCCCCTCCCTCCTCTGTGATCTTAAAATCTGTATCTTTGTCCATTTTTAGTAAAGACCAAGAGCGACTAACTGAGCCGGATTTTGTGCTTTCTCTCCCGAAGGCGGGAAAAATAGGAAGTGTCAAAAAGTCTTTACAGACTCTCCAGAAGCCACAGCATCCCCCCCCCCCCGGTGACCTAAAAGGGTGAAACTTTGCACACTTATTGCATCGTCACAACCAGAGTTACCAACACTTGGATGAATCTTATGGCTGCTAGAACCATAGCAAAATAGAGTAGATTTTATAGATGCCCATTTAGACCTTTAAACGTTCAATAAAATGGTGAATTTGACTAAGATGAAAATAAAACTTAATTATGTCAAATTTGATTAAGACAGCTAATTTCACTAAGCTCTGTACATTATTTAAACAAGAAAGATCAATCATGCATAAAGCATTGATTATGAAACACTTTCCAACTTCAATGCAATCTTATATAAACATCTCTAAAATGCGATACATTCCTCGGTAATATTATTAAAATTATCCCAATACTACATTAACTTATTATATTTGAAAACTTAAAACTCCATCGAAAAAAATGAACTTCATTGAAATGACGGCATTGAAATATAAATTGCCTGGTTTAAAGATCTCTAAAATGCGATACGAGTACATTCCTCGGTAATATTTTTAAAATTATCACAATACTACAATAATTTATTATATTTGAAAACTTCATCGAAAACAAATGAACTTTATTCAAATGACGTCATCGAAATATAAATCGCCTGGCCCTCTCTATAAAAGCAGCATTTCATTCATGAACGTTTTTCCATTCCATTCATTCATCACAATACTATAATAATTTATTTTATTTAAAAACTTAAAACCATGGAAGTACAAGTAATTTAACTCTATGCTTAAAACTTTATCGTCTGGTTCTCTGTGTAAAATCAATTAATGTTTCATTCATATCAGCTATATTGCAGACTCCGTGAGCTAAATAATTTTGCATTAAAGAAATGCAGCAATTCTTATACAACTCATTCTACATATTTTGGTATTTATATTCTCCATAAGTTAAAACTAGGCTTCGTTGTAGAAATAATCAAAGTTTGATGATCATTTAAACTCAAATATATTGTAATTGCGTTGTTTCAGTATGTAGGTGCACAACATTTAAGCAAAAATAATGCGGTTTTAGGACGGATACAACTCTAAATATAAATGAAAAAGAACTTTAAAAATCACGATTTTGACACAAGATGGATGCCATATTTTATTTGGAAGTGGGTCACATGATCTCTTCATAAAATGGTCACGTAATCTCTTCATATAAAAGGTGTAATTAATATTTTAATTTTTATTTAAAAAAACTACTGAATATATTTTGCTAAAAATTTTTTTATATATTTCATGGGATAATTTGAATATTTCCTAAAACTTTCAAAGCAAATTGTGAATTTTAAATCTGCTTAAAAAATATTTGAAAAATTAGTTCCCACAGGGTTCAATATATTTCATTTTTTCAATCCGGCTTCAATCCAAAACTAATTGGGTGATATTATTCGTTTATATTCCCATAGGTCCCACAGACCGTCTGAACAGCATACTAAAATTTAATTTTGATAAAATCATTTTTACGGCAGTTATCGTGCTAACGGACAAATACACAGACAGACAGAATGAACAAAGTCATAAACACTTTTCAACTATGTTGTTAAAAATAAATCTTAAGAAAAAGTATTGCAACTTATTTTATTAAAATTATTGCAACTTAGATAAAGAGATTTAACTTGCAAAAGTTATGCTAACTGATAGAGGGTGTGGATTTTCACAGAAAATTTTAAATTCTGCTTTAAATATCTACCATTTTTTAATGAAATAAATTTATTTAAGTAAAATACGTTCTGAAATTTCAAGCCTCCTTTAATTTTCTCAGTAAATCACAATACTTAAAATTAAAAGTTAATCAAATAAGAAAAGTATTACAATCTCAATAATCCAACACTATAAAAAACCAATCGGATTATTGAAAATTAGGGATAATGTTTAATACGTAAAATTGTTATAATATACGTGTAATGAAATTTTCTATAGTGTGATCTGTGCAAAACAAATATAGATTTATGTATTATAATACACTTTTTCAGGCTTTTCCGTTCATCTGGAAGCTGAGCCGAAGAGTATGGGGCCAAATCTAAACTTCTACCTAGATTGGAAGTACTCTATCATTAAGTATTTTTTTTTTATTCCTGTGCATTATCGTCCCTGAGTCTAATTTTTCGAAATATTAGATTTTTTTCGGTGACCTAGAAAACGAGAAGAATGAGACCAAGACCGTGATTCTTGCATGAGTGGAAGTGCTTAGAAGTTGAAACATGTCATTCGTTTGAAAAGTGGTTGTTTTAAGTGTTTCGATTATGTCCTCGCATCGTCACCCCAAATTCAAATTTTCACATTTTTAGCACTTTAAAACATAATTGAAAAGTGTTTATGACTTTGGTCATTCTGTCTGACTGTCTGTCTGTCCGTTCGCACGATAACTACCGTAAAAATGACTTTATCAAAATGAAATTCTAGTATATTGTTGAGACTTGTCTGTGGGACATATGGGAATGTAAATGAATAACATCCCCCAATAAGTTTTAGCTTGACCCCGGTTTGAAAAAATGAAATACATTAAACTCTATGGGACCTAATTTTTCAAACAGTTTTAAGCGCAGTTAAAATTTACAAATTGCTTCGAACATTTTAGGAAATATTCAAATTATTCCATAAAATAAATAAAAAAATTTGAGCAAAATATATTCGGTAGTTTTTTAAATAAAAAGTAAAATAATAATTACACCCATATTATATGAAGAGATCACGTGACCCACTTCAAAATAAAATATGGCATCCATCTTTATTTCCCAATGAGAAAATCGTGATTTTTAAAGTTCTTTTAAATTTATATTTAGTGTTGCATCAGTCCTAAAACCGCTTTATTTCTGCTTACTTTCTGTACATCTATATTCTGCGCCAACGCAATTACAATATTTTTGAGTTTAAATGATCATCAAACTTTGATTGTTTATACAAAGAAAGCCTAATTTTAAGGTACGCAGAATGTAAACAAATCAAGCTGTAAGATGAGTTACATAAGAATTGCTGAATTTTTTTTAACGCAAAATTATTTAGCTTTGGATTCTGGAATATAGGTGGTATGAATGAAATATTCATTGATTTTACATAGAGAAGCAGATGATTTTATAGCATTGCCTTTTTCGATGAAGTCTTAAGCATGGAGTTAGAAAATACTTTTATCGCCATGGTTTTGAGTTTCCAAGCAAAATAAATTTTTGTAGTACAGTGATCATTTAAAAATATCACCTTTGAATCGATTTTTTAGAGATGTTTAAATAAAATTGCATTGCAGTTAGAAAGTATTTCATAATCAATGCTTTATTTATGATTAATCGTTATTGTTAGATTTTAATCTTGGACTAAATGCTGAAATAGATCGAATCACACCAAGATTCGAGCTATAGTGATATTTTAGTGTTCGCTATAGTGTTCGATGGTTTTTATATGTCATCCAATCAGTCAGTCAATCAGTCAAATTAGTTCAGTGCATAATATTATGAAAATATAATCCTCCTCCTAACAATATAGTGCTCTTATTAAACGCTATTAATACTTAAAATTAAAATATTCATATATAAAATCAATGATGTACACGATATCTCAAAAACTAAGTAAGCGAATCAAATAAAGTTTGGCAATCTGTTAATACTGGAACCCAGTTAATTAAAAATGCGGTTGACATATATAAACCCCCCCCCAAAATATCGATTTTTTTATTCTCTATATTAAAAAAAAATCTCAGAATTTTTGCTCCTTTATTGTGAACAAGCGGGTAAATTGTAAAGAACCTTGCTGCCACAACCGGGAATCGAACCCTGAATCTTCGAACTGAGACGAAATTGCAAGCTCTTATTGTCGAAGTGAGCACTGCATTCTCCACTCTCTAATGTCAGATTGACATGCAACTGACAATCTGACTAACTAGCTTCTGCTTTTTTATACCACAGATTAGCCTTCTGGGGTTATTTTTATCCTCCAGGTTAGCTTCTTACGTGGTCGTTATCCTTTCGATTCGAAATCGGCGCTCAATGTCCTAAAATCCACTGAATCCGTGCTAGTCACACTAGGGTCACTTTCAGACCTCGGATATCTTTGTACAAACCTACAGGGTTGATTTGTTCGGGCGCCATTATAAAGAACATTATTGCCCCGCCCGGGATTCAAACCTTGGATCTTCGAACTGGGACGAAATTGCAAGCTCTTATTGTTGAAGTGGGCACTGCAAAATATAAAGTTCTGAAAGTTTACACATACACTACTATAAACCCATAGCAAACCGGGCTTTGAATGTTTTAAGCCTCAGCTAATTCCATTTAATTAGCATTAAACTCAACATTGCCAGTATGGACAGAGATTTAATGGGTTGAACCGACTTCTAACTGCTATGCGATTGGTTACTGACAAAAACGTTAAAAAGATGGCCGAAGGCTGAACCCTTATAGATTTTTTTTTTGTTGATTACTTAAAGAGTATTTCGCGACTATGATTCTCGTAAATAATTACTATTATAACATAACTGTTAATGCGGTTAACAATTATCTGTCGTTTTGTTGATTCTTGTAAACAGAGTATTTATCAACTACGATTGATGAAATTCCTGAGATCCATGTAAACCGAATCTGTATTAATGAAGAACTATTTCTGTCTACATGCAATTTTTTTCTGTCATAAGAAAAAGAATTATTGTTTTCCCGTGGCCGGGCCCGTTATCAGTAGCCCTGATGATTGCCATGAACAATTACGATTAATATTGTTACGATGTATCCTAGAATTTTTCCAGAAGAGTAAAAATATTCCCTGACTTAATTTGAAGGAGTATTTTGCTTTCCAAAGGAACAATTTTTAAAATATGGCCAATTACCCTCAAATTTCCAGATATTATAAAAATTTCAGGGTTACCCAATAGATGAAATTTTGACTTTTCTATGTTTTAAAATAAAAGATATAAGAAATGCTCTCTGTATGAGCGGAAAATATTTTCACAATTACACAAAATATACTAAGAATCGACTACAAATTTAGTTTATTTTTCGCGGCACTGCAGCAGCAAAATAGCCCTTCATTTCATTAAGGGGATGGTGGACGTTGAAATGAGCAAAAGTCGACTAAAAAAAGTTTTAATATATAACATTATTTTACACATTTAACATTTGCTTACGGGTGGGACAGCGTCCATCCCAAACGAAGAACCTCCCTAAAAGACAGGTATTTGACATACCCCATCCCATCCCAAACAGTTCGACCAATCCCATCCCAAACATTGCACCTGCTGCAGCAGGTGCAATGTTTCTGTCAGTGATTTCCATGGACGCCAATGCCTGCAAAGGGGGATCGAACTGTTTGGGATAGGGTATGTCAAATACCTGTCTTTTTGGGAGGTTCTTCGTTTGGAATGGACGCTGTCCCATCCGTAAGCAAAAGGTTGAATGCATCTTTTTTCGAAACGGAATTTTAAAGGTTTAACATTTTTAAAATACTCCATGCGTTTTAATTTTTGTCTGAGGTGTATGAAATTTGGCAAGAAGACACCTCTCATACTTTTTAATGAAACTGGGTATGCATTTTATAATTGGACTTTATTAAGGTAATTAAAAGTGAATAAGAACTTAATTAAATGCTGAAAATTAAGTTTTAATGCAGAAAAATATATTTAAAAAATTAACTTTCTAAGGGATTTAAAAATGAATACCCAAATGTGTTCATAATGTGTTTTTGAGTGATCATAATGTTAAATGAATCAAAAGTGTAAACAAATGGCACGCAAGGAACATTTTCAAATTTTCGTTAAAAAAAATTAAATTAAAAAAAATACAAAATTATAACAAAATTGAAAAACAAATTAATGGTATTGTATATAGTAATGTTAAGAGGAATATTTATACAAATTGCCACTTTTTCTAAGTCAATAAATAAATAAAAACCATTTCAACGTCCACCGTCCCTTTAATGATATGTTTCATTTTATTAATGATACGGTAAATAGTTGTTTCAATATAATATGCAATTATTATAACAAATTTTAGTCGATACAAATAGATTTAAAAAGTGGGAGGAATATACTCTTCTTGTGTTGGGTGGAGCAGTGGGAATTGTCGGTTTCGAGCGTAGTTTTCCCAATTGTGCAAAAACAGATTACCAGAAAAATGAGAAATCTCAGATCTCAAAATTAATGTCTGTTTTTAAATTCGTTATACTTTCGAGTAATTTGTGATCAACTTCCGTTTTCATGACTTTTTCGGGACTTCCATGACATGTAAACATCGTGATTGGCTATTTTTTTCTTTACAAAATCAATGCGTAAACTGCACCTTATTTAATTTTCAAAGGTTATTTTCCTATTTTATAGAGTGAAATACTGTACAGAAGCGTTTTCTCAATCTCTGCTCTCAGGATACAAGAGTGAGTCTAAATTTCTGGAAAACTGACACATTTATTTACAACCTTCCCAGAAGTTGGTGGTAGGGGAAGGAGGGTACGGTCCCTGTGGAAAATCAAAGCAATCTAGGAAATCAAAGCAATCTAGAAAATCAAAGCATTCTAGACTACTTTCTTGAAGAATTGGTACAATTTGTTGAAAGCAGGAGTACTTATTTTACAGCTAAATGGCGTATCGAATATCAGGCATACACCATTGAAATAGCACGGGCAGGCGATAACTAACCAAACAGATTGGAATCAAAATGGCGGGTGCGTCAGCCTATGTATTTAGAAGCTTTAGTTACCAAGATAGTGTGCAAATTATTATAACAGAAGAGCTTTCCTGGGTTGGGGAGCCTGCTCACCATACCAGGGAAGCGTAGGCTCGCCAAGCGAGCAGGGGCGGACCTACCAGTACTTCAAAAATAATTATGAAAAACATATAAGTTTAGTCGTCATATAATTATATTCTTAAAATGGAGCATAAATCGAATTAAAAACTGTTCTTCTAATAAATGAGGTGTACTGTATTCTCAGCCAGAACATTAAATACCTGTCTGTCATCTTTCATTCGCCCTCATCATACGATATCAACTGGTGCGTCGAAATGACGGGAACGGGAATGAGGGAATGGATAATCGATTCTGTCTCCACCCCGAGGGCATCAATACATAGGCACCCTTGAGGTCAAGAAAATGCACTGGAACCGCAACTGGGGAAGACAGTGGGGATCACAGGGAATGATAAAAGACTTACGTATATCCATATGTTGTCAGAGTTTCTACGTTGACTGCTCCCTTATTGTTGGGCCCTGTTACAAATTCTGCTTGATCCATATCAACCATGTTAATGCAGCGGAACATTTAGCTCTCTCTAGTGTAAAAAGTGAACGATCAGTAAGATTTAAAAAAAAAACGGAAAATAGAAGCAGGAACTATGACGAAGAAAAGCTTAGAACAGACTGTGTAGTACCTGTAATTGAAGTTAATTGAAACTAGTGAAGAAAATAAAACTATGAATGGCTTGAAACCTGATGATCATATTAAAAATATAAAAGACTTAAATGAAGAAATAAATTTTCTAAAAAATGAAAATATGCAGTCAAAAAAAAGTAAGAGCTCTACAAGAATAATACAAATTTACAAAATGAAAATCAAAGGTATAATGAAAAATATATCAAAGCAATAATGCTTCAAATTAAGCAATTGAAAAGTCGCTGTTTGCATGCCGAACAAGGCAAAGAGGTCATAATCTTCTACAAGCTCACAAAATGCATTGCCTTTTCGTTGGGTAAATAAAATCTACTACCGTTGACCATCCATTCGACCGTCAACTCTCCTCTTTTCCCAAGATCCGAACTACGCTGATTAATATAATAATGTATATAGTTATGTAACTACTAGATTGATAATATTTCAGTCAGTCATATTTTTTATATGTATGTGAGGATTTTTTAATCAATTAAATATTTTTGAAATATATATTTACATGATATGCAGAAAGTTTTATCGATGTTTAAGATAATGGATACTATATTTTTTAAAATACGATGATTAGATATTTATTCATAATATTAAAACACTTCAAATGTAATTTTTACATTTACTACACTTTTTCACGATATACTCGTATTTCAGTTTTTATTACAAATAATATATGTATTATAATATTTTAATGATAGCCCTATGCATGTATGAATGCGATCATTTAATTTCATTCTTCTAAAATTTTATTAAGAATGATTTTATCTCCTTTTCGAATTATAAACACGAACTTTCTAAACTTTATACACGTATCTCTATGTTCCCTATTCTTGACTTTTAACTCAGTGACGTCACTCTTCAAACTGCTCTCCCGGTCGAAAAGCAACCCCCTATCTCTGTCCTACCTCTTGTTTAAAGTATCTTGACTAAGGTGGGCATCAGGCTATTCGATGTTGCAAATATTTTCATTGAATTTGCTCCACTGACGTCAATGGTTTGCCTCCCCTTGGTAAATGTTCTATGGGCGCCCATGCCAAAGATGTGATAAAAATTGCTATATCATATGTACCTTCAAATGATATTTATATCTACTATCAGCTAGGGCTAAAAGCGCAAAACGATGAATGTTAGACATCGAAAACGGGTGATGACTAATTTAGATCTTTAATAAAGCCAGACTTAGTTATTTAGTAAAGCCTCATTTAGACTGTTATCAGTTATGAACTAGAAAAGTAATTCAAAGGCTGTTTATATTCAAACTGTACAGTAATTTAGACTCCAATAAATCTTCATTTAAACCGTTATCTTATCAGTTAATCTTATCAGAAATGTTCCAGCCTTTATGAGAACCCTACAGTAAGTGTTGGCAACCCTGGCATGCAGTCAGCGAGTTGCCGGTACCTTTTTACATGGATAACCGACAACACATCCAAATCTAAAATTCAAAATATCACTAAAAAGAAAGGTATGATCATAAATTGACGGAAATTGTTAAATCGAATTGTAAATGACGAAAATTGTACTATCTTAAATAGAAATCGCAAATTGAAAAAGACAATACATATCCAAACATACTGTATCAATAAACAGTAAGTATCCTGTACAAGTGGTATGGATACAAAATTCGAATGTTTCGTACGTGTATTGTGTAAAAAGCTTTGCTGCCCCAACCGGGAATCCAACCCTGGATCTTCGAAGTGGCCAGCCGATGCTCTACCATTGAGCTACTGGGACAAAATTGCAAGCTCTTATCGTAGAAGTGGACTCTGCATTCTCCTCCCTCTAATATCAGATTGGCGGGCAACAGACAATCTGACTGACCAACTCCTGCTATTTTTACCTCGGGTTAGGCTACTATTACTACTATTTTTACCCAGGTTAGTATCCTGCATGGTCGATATCCTCTTAATTTTGAAAGCGGCGCTTAATCTTCCAGAGTCCACAGAATCCGTACTAGTCGTACTAGGGTCACTCTTAGATCTCCGACATCTTAACACTAACCTACGAGGTTGATTTGTTTGAGCGCCATTGTAAAGAGCATTCTTGCCCACCCGGGAATCGAACCCAAGATCTCCGAACTGGTCAGCCGATGCTCTACCGTTGAGCTACTGGGACGAAATTGCAAAGACGCGGACCCTGCAATTGTCGTGTATAATTACATCGATATCGCTATATTGATACGTGTGGTATTTCTTTACCAGCTGCTTTAAGAGTTATCACAAGGAGAAAAAAATGCTCTACAGCTTTTCAAACAATTGCCACTGCGGTGAAACAAACTTCCAATTAAAATTAAATAAGTGTATTAGAAGATGTCCAAATTTAGCAACTTTGATGACAAATTTGGCGACATATCACCAAATTGGCCTTTTTCGGAAAATTCGAGAATTGAAACCAGAAGTGACGTTTTAGAGTGCATCTAGAATCTTTCATTGAAGTTATTTAAGAGCTGTCGTGATGCGAATATAACTGATTGTTTTAGTTCGAGTTCGTGAATTATTGTCCACGAGCGGCAGTTCAGTCTTAGTGAATACGGGAATGCTTTGAAAATACCACATCCTTGTTTAGGAACTCCTTGAGCATTGAATTGATGTATCATTTTATCTAACGATTATCTAAAGATTTTGCAGGTTAGTTAAAAAGTTAGCATTTGTAATTAGCCCCTGGTAACACTTATTCCTGTTTAGAAATTAACAGAATCAGCGAACTTGTCCTTGCATTTTAAAACGACATTTGCCAATTCAGAGAATATGACGTGATTGCATTAAACCAAGAAAAGGAGACATTTCTGTTATCTAAATAGGCAAAAGCATATATCAGCAAGAAATTCATGAAGGAGCCTTCATGAGGTGGCAACTGGACAAATGAGGACATTTCTGTAATCTAAATAGGCCGAAACATATATCAGCAAGAAATTTATTAAGGAGCCTTCATAAGGTGGCAACTGGACAAATGGGGACATTTCTGCAATCTAAATTAGCAGAAGCATATGTCAGAAAGAAATGTATTAAGGAGCCTTCATAAGGTGGCAACTGGACAAATGGGGACATTTCTGCAATCTAAATAGGCAGAAGCATATGTCAGAAAGAAATTTATTAAGGAGCCTTCATAAGGTGGCAACTGGACAAATGGGGACATTTCTGCAATCTAAATAAGCAGAAGCATATGTCAGCAAGAAATTTATTAAGGAGCCTTCATAAGGTGGCAACTGGACAAATGGGGACATTTCTGCAATCTAAATAAGCAGAAGCATATGTCAGCAAGAAATTTATTAAGGAGCCTTCATAAGGTGGCAACTTGACAAATAGGAACATTTCTGCCATCTAAATAGGTAGAAGCATATATCAGCAAGAAATGTATTAAGGAGACTTCATGAGGTGGCAACTGGACAAATGGGGACATTTCTGTAATCTAAATAGGCAGAAGCATATGTCAGAAAGAAATGTATTAAGGAGCCTTCATAAGGTGGCAACTTGACAAATAGGAACATTTCTGCCATCTAAATAGGCAGAAGCATATATCAGCAAGAAATTTATGAGGGAGACTTCATAAGGTGGCAACAATTCATTCTCAACAGTATCATTATCATTCAGACTTCGTTCTCAATAGTATCATTATCATTCAGACTTCGTTCTCAACAGTATCATTATCATTCAGACTTCGTTCTCAACAGTATCATTATCATTCAGACTTCGTTCTCAATAGTATCATTATCATTCAGACTTCGTTCTCAACAGTATCATTATCATTCAGACTTCGTTCTCAACAGTATCATTATCATTCAGACTTCATTTTCAACAGTATCATTAAGCATTTGTGTTACTCTTCTGTACCCTTATTTCGTAGAATAAATGAAAAAAACTCAAAATAACATCTTCAGAATCGGAAGTAGATAGAAATCGTTAATGAACCACTAAGTCCTCTCCGACATCGGATGCTGAACTTACATGAGTCATCATCTAAGCTCCAACTATAGCCAATCCTGAGAAATAGGTGTTTCAAAGAGAATGAAAATATTTTAACCGAAATTGGGAAGGGAACTAGAAGTAAAAATTCTTATTAGACTCTCCAATCCCGTCCAAAATTTGATGCTAAATACATATCAGTCATCTAACCGCTATCTATAACCAATCCTATGAAAAATATGTTGCAAAGAGAGTGCAAATATTTTAAGTGACCCCTCTGGAACTGGAAGCGAAAGTACAAATCTCCTTACCCCTCTGGAATTTAATGCTGAATCCATACCAGTCATTGTCTAAGCACAATCTATAGCCAATCATGAGAAATATGTGTTTCAATAAAAAAATTTAACCTGAAGTAGAAAAAAAACAGGAAGTGTAAATTCTTAGTGAACCGCCTCATCTTCTACAAAATCCGGTGTTGAATTCATACCAGTTTTCATCAGGATATGTTTATAGGCAATCTTGAAAACTACATTGTTTAACTAAAATGGATATTTTTACCGGAAATGGGAAAAAAACGGAAGTGGAAATCCTTTATGAATTCCCCTAACGCCCGGAGTTAGGGGAATTCATAAAATTTAATGTTGAATTCATATCAGTCATCATCTAAGAGGTATCTATAGTAGATATAAATAAATACTTCAAATATTTTTAGTAAAAACAATGATATTGCAAAATTTTTGCCACCAGTAATATTATAAAACATTTGCTTTATTAAAGATGTTGGCATGCACTGTTCTAATCAGGATGCAATGACATAAGCACTTCCCTTTCCTAATTTTGTAGCATCAGACCTTAAGTGCACTGCATACTAAAAGCTGTTGGGTCAACATGTTTTCACTTCAAAAGCAATGAGTCATTCGGGTCCCATTTCTTAGCAATGTCCATTCAATCAAAACACGTGGCTTTAGAAGCTTACCAAGAGGGGTTGATGTGTTAATCTGCGTGCAATCCCCTCCTAGTATTCCCAAACAGGAAAAGGAGGAAGAGGGTGGTTAGAAATTCCGGTCACCTCATCTTGTTGCACCCCCATTCATTGCTTCCATAGACATATATATCTATCTTTTACGTATATGGCTGCTTTGATGAGATGAACTTTCACCAGAGAGAACCTTTCCTTAACAGTGTCGGCGTGAAATAGACATTCCACGAGAAGTACTTCCCTTTTATACTCTTATGTCCAGCAAATACCATGTTCAGTAGAGTGTGACAGAAGAGATAAATTGAAGAAGAAAAGTCTTTCATATTGATTTGTGCGATATATATATATACATA
Source organism: Amaurobius ferox (assembly GCA_951213105.1). Taxonomy (NCBI): domain Eukaryota; kingdom Metazoa; phylum Arthropoda; class Arachnida; order Araneae; family Amaurobiidae; genus Amaurobius; species Amaurobius ferox. The sequence continues at coordinate 109,824,436 of OX578152.1, read as the reverse complement.
TGTATTTTGGGGGGTGGGGGTGGAATTGGTTCAGAAAATTTATCTTTCTAATATTATCGCCTTATATTTTTCGCTTTGCGTAAACTTTGCTTATACATGGCAATTTATTTAACAGACTGTTTGCCCAATCTTTAAATTTTAGTCCTGAATTTATTAAGCGCATAATCTCATATTTTCACTGAAGAATCGCCAGTCCATGGAGTTAGAAAGAAGTATATAAAACTTCTATGAAAAGCTTGAAAATGCTAAGTTTGGAGAATTATTGCTAGATGTCGTTAGTGTTCATAAAGTCCCATATGTTCTCGTTTGACACAACAGGAAGACGTAGTGATTTGTATATGTATATCTGATTATTTTTAAATTAAAGATCTGTAGTGATAATGCGAAATCACCAACTTGGCAATGTTGGGGTTTGATCCCGGGGCCAAAGCGTGGTAGACCAGTATCATGTCGTTGAGCTAAAGACGTCTCCAGCTCAAGACCTGAAATACTGCTTTGTGAACGTTCACTACAGTGCTCCCCCTTCCAGAGAATTCGTCGAAACCAACGAGCTTATATACACAGAGCCATAAGTTAAAGCTCTTAATTGCCGTGACGTCACATAAATCAACTATCAGCATTACCACCTCAACTCTATAATCTTGCTATTTGCTATTGAATGAATCTATTGATATTTTAATTTTATTTCGTATTTTTGTTTTAATTTCATATATTTTGATTTCAATTTTCACAATAACAAATAAATTGACTGCTTGTGCTGCTCTGGCAGCGCGAACTGTGGGTTATGGCGGATAATGTTATCAGAATGTGAGTAGTGTCTCCCTGAATATAAACTCGTTGGTCGAAATTGTCGCTGAGGTGCAGATGGGGCGTATGAGCTCTAATTCGAAGTGACAAGCGGCCTCATAGTGAGTCACAAGGACCAATGACATAGAATGAGTCGACGTCAGAGGTTCTCGGAAGATCAGCAAAGTGTGGTGGCGCCATATCATGGGGAGTACTGAAAGTCCTTTATGAAAGACATATAAGCTGAATAACTGGAAAATAATTGAGTCAAGGCTACTTCATGCTCGTCCAAGGTTACCAATATTGCGAGAATGCGAAATCCCCAACTTGGCAGTGCCGGGGTTTGATCCCGAGGTTAAAACATGGTAGGCTAGTGTCATAGCGTTGAGCTAAAAACGTCTCCAGCTCAAAGAATTTAATACTGCCTTATGAGCAGTCATCATAGATCCCTTTTTATAAGTATTTGTTGTTGTTGTTACTGATGACCTCTTGTTTCGGCGGAGCCGATTCAGGACCAGTGACGCTGAAGTAGAAAAGAACGAAAAAAGGCACAAGACGAGAGAACAAAGTTTATTACAAGAACGTATCACTGACGAAGGTCGGAGGGGGTGCAGGTTCACATTTTGACGAGGACCCATAAGGCGGAAGACTGACTTTATCCTCAAGAAACATCCATGCCTTATTCGGGATTTGAACCCGAGCCCTCAAGACAGCAGCCGAAGACGCTATCCACTTCACCGCCTGGGCGGCCCTTTTTATAAATAGAAATAATAAGCATATTTCCTCTTTATAAGTAGAAATAATAAGCATATTTCCTAGTTGTGGAACAGGGTATAGAATATGGGGATATAAAAATAAATTGAAAGGTAAAATAGAATATTTTTGCCTATTTAAATTATTTTATCTGAGTTCGAAGTTGCATGGTGCAGATATTTTTTCTACAAAATTGACAATTTAAATAAATATTTTTCAATTCGGTGCAAGCCTTTTGCCATAGAAGTACGTACAATGCATTGAAACTTATCTTACACCAGCGTCACCTGAATGATTGTCTCAACGTTTATCGCTATGTGCCAATCTTTATCCGTAAGACTAAACGAAGGCTGCTGCATATCCGTCAATACTGTTTCGTCTGACGAAAATCACAGAAAAGTGTTAAATTATTAAAAAAATTCAAATATTTCATTCGAAATTATTTTCGAAGGAATTGTTAAACTACTCTTAATCAGCAATAAAATATTTCAGAGAAACCTAAAAAATACAGAACATTTGTACTCAAATTGTAGGGCAAGTTTCTTGTTCCCGTTGCAGGTATCGGCTATTTGATGACTATTGGATCCGCTATTTTGGCGCTTATATGCGGTTTTCAGCGTATAATAAGTGCGAAACCAGTCCATGGATGCTATTATCTGTACGATTCCAAATTTGAAAATTCTCAATAAGTTTTGTGAGTAAAAGTAAATAGATTGAATGCTGAGCTTAGAAAGGAGAGGGAAGAATGTATCTGAAGAAACCGAAACTAGTCTGTACTGGCTGATGTACTATGAAGCTTACAGCCACTGCTCAAAAAACATTAATGGTAAACTCTAGAAGACTTCAATGAACTGAATTTACAAAGTATGTATCTGATGAAACTAAAACCGAAACTAGTCTGTACTGGCTGATGTACTATGAAGCTTACAGCCACTGCTCAAAAAACATTAATGGTAAACTCTAGAAGACTTCAATGAACTGAATTTACAAAGTATGTATCTGATGAAACTAAAACCGAAACTAGTCTGTACTGGCTGATGTACTATGAAGCTTACAGCCACTGCTCAAAAAACATTAATGGTAAACTCTAGAAGACTTCAATGAACTGAATTTACAAAGTATGTATCTGATGAAACTAAAACCGAAACTAGTCTGTACTGGCTGATGTACTATGAAGCTTACAGCCACTGCTCAAAAAACATTAATGGTAAACTCTAGAAGACTTCAATGAACTGAATTTACAAAGTATGTATCTGATGAAACTAAAACCGAAACTAGTCTGTACTGGCTGATGTACTATGAAGCTTACAGCCACTGCTCAAAAAACATTAATGGTAAACTCTAGAAGACTTCAATGAACTGAATTTACAAAGTATGTATCTGATGAAACTAAAACCGAAACTAGTCTGTACTGGCTGATGTACTATGAAGCTTACAGCCACTGCTCAAAAAACATTAATGGTAAACTCTAGAAGACTTCAATGAACTGAATTTACAAAGTATGTATCTGATGAAACTAAAACCGAAACTAGTCTGTACTGGCTGATGTACTATGAAGCTTACAGCCACTGCTCAAAAAACATTAATGGTAAACTCTAGAAGACTTCAATGAACTGAATTTACAAAGTATGTATCTGATGAAACTAAAACCGAAACTAGTCTGTACTGGCTGATGTACTATGAAGCTTACAGCCACTGCTCAAAAAACATTAATGGTAAACTCTAGAAGACTTCAATGAACTGAATTTACAAAGTATGTATCTGATGAAACTAAAACCGAAACTAGTCTGTACTGGCTGATGTACTATGAAGCTTACAGCCACTGCTCAAAAAACATTAATGGTAAACTCTAGAAGACTTCAATGAACTGAATTTACAAAGTATGTATCTGATGAAACTAAAACCGAAACTAGTCTGTACTGGCTGATGTACTATGAAGCTTACAGCCACTGCTCAAAAAACATTAATGGTAAACTCTAGAAGACTTCAATGAACTGAATTTACAAAGTATGTATCTGATGAAACTAAAACCGAAACTAGTCTGTACTGGCTGATGTACTATGAAGCTTACAGCCACTGCTCAAAAAACATTAATGGTAAACTCTAGAAGACTTCAATGAACTGAATTTACAAAGTATGTATCTGATGAAACTAAAACCGAAACTAGTCTGTACTGGCTGATGTACTATGAAGCTTACAGCCACTGCTCAAAAAACATTAATGGTAAACTCTAGAAGACTTCAATGAACTGAATTTACAAAGTATGTATCTGATGAAACTAAAACCGAAACTAGTCTGTACTGGCTGATGTACTATGAAGCTTACAGCCACTGCTCAAAAAACATTAATGGTAAACTCTAGAAGACTTCAATGAACTGAATTTACAAAGTATGTATCTGATGAAACTAAAACCGAAACTAGTCTGTACTGGCTGATGTACTATGAAGCTTACAGCCACTGCTCAAAAAACATTAATGGTAAACTCTAGAAGACTTCAATGAACTGAATTTACAAAGTATGTATCTGATGAAACTAAAACCGAAACTAGTCTGTACTGGCTGATGTACTATGAAGCTTACAGCCACTGCTCAAAAAACATTAATGGTAAACTCTAGAAGACTTCAATGAACTGAATTTACAAAGTATGTATCTGATGAAACTAAAACCGAAACTAGTCTGTACTGGCTGATGTACTATGAAGCTTACAGCCACTGCTCAAAAAACATTAATGGTAAACTCTAGAAGACTTCAATGAACTGAATTTACAAAGTATGTATCTGATGAAACTAAAACCGAAACTAGTCTGTACTGGCTGATGTACTATGAAGCTTACAGCCACTGCTCAAAAAACATTAATGGTAAACTCTAGAAGACTTCAATGAACTGAATTTACAAAGTATGTATCTGATGAAACTAAAACCGAAACTAGTCTGTACTGGCTGATGTACTATGAAGCTTACAGCCACTGCTCAAAAAACATTAATGGTAAACTCTAGAAGACTTCAATGAACTGAATTTACAAAGTATGTATCTGATGAAACTAAAACCGAAACTAGTCTGTACTGGCTGATGTACTATGAAGCTTACAGCCACTGCTCAAAAAACATTAATGGTAAACTCTAGAAGACTTCAATGAACTGAATTTACAAAGTATGTATCTGATGAAACTAAAACCGAAACTAGTCTGTACTGGCTGATGTACTATGAAGCTTACAGCCACTGCTCAAAAAACATTAATGGTAAACTCTAGAAGACTTCAATGAACTGAATTTACAAAGTATGTATCTGATGAAACTAAAACCGAAACTAGTCTGTACTGGCTGATGTACTATGAAGCTTACAGCCACTGCTCAAAAAACATTAATGGTAAACTCTAGAAGACTTCAATGAACTGAATTTACAAAGTATGTATCTGATGAAACTAAAACCGAAACTAGTCTGTACTGGCTGATGTACTATGAAGCTTACAGCCACTGCTCAAAAAACATTAATGGTAAACTCTAGAAGACTTCAATGAACTGAATTTACAAAGTATGTATCTGATGAAACTAAAACCGAAACTAGTCTGTACTGGCTGATGTACTATGAAGCTTACAGCCACTGCTCAAAAAACATTAATGGTAAACTCTAGAAGACTTCAATGAACTGAATTTACAAAGTATGTATCTGATGAAACTAAAACCGAAACTAGTCTGTACTGGCTGATGTACTATGAAGCTTACAGCCACTGCTCAAAAAACATTAATGGTAAACTCTAGAAGACTTCAATGAACTGAATTTACAAAGTATGTATCTGATGAAACTAAAACCGAAACTAGTCTGTACTGGCTGATGTACTATGAAGCTTACAGCCACTGCTCAAAAAACATTAATGGTAAACTCTAGAAGACTTCAATGAACTGAATTTACAAAGTATGTATCTGATGAAACTAAAACCGAAACTAGTCTGTACTGGCTGATGTACTATGAAGCTTACAGCCACTGCTCAAAAAACATTAATGGTAAACTCTAGAAGACTTCAATGAACTGAATTTACAAAGTATGTATCTGATGAAACTAAAACCGAAACTAGTCTGTACTGGCTGATGTACTATGAAGCTTACAGCCACTGCTCAAAAAACATTAATGGTAAACTCTAGAAGACTTCAATGAACTGAATTTACAAAGTATGTATCTGATGAAACTAAAACCGAAACTAGTCTGTACTGGCTGATGTACTATGAAGCTTACAGCCACTGCTCAAAAAACATTAATGGTAAACTCTAGAAGACTTCAATGAACTGAATTTACAAAGTATGTATCTGATGAAACTAAAACCGAAACTAGTCTGTACTGGCTGATGTACTATGAAGCTTACAGCCACTGCTCAAAAAACATTAATGGTAAACTCTAGAAGACTTCAATGAACTGAATTTACAAAGTATGTATCTGATGAAACTAAAACCGAAACTAGTCTGTACTGGCTGATGTACTATGAAGCTTACAGCCACTGCTCAAAAAACATTAATGGTAAACTCTAGAAGACTTCAATGAACTGAATTTACAAAGTATGTATCTGATGAAACTAAAACCGAAACTAGTCTGTACTGGCTGATGTACTATGAAGCTTACAGCCACTGCTCAAAAAACATTAATGGTAAACTCTAGAAGACTTCAATGAACTGAATTTACAAAGTATGTATCTGATGAAACTAAAACCGAAACTAGTCTGTACTGGCTGATGTACTATGAAGCTTACAGCCACTGCTCAAAAAACATTAATGGTAAACTCTAGAAGACTTCAATGAACTGAATTTACAAAGTATGTATCTGATGAAACTAAAACCGAAACTAGTCTGTACTGGCTGATGTACTATGAAGCTTACAGCCACTGCTCAAAAAACATTAATGGTAAACTCTAGAAGACTTCAATGAACTGAATTTACAAAGTATGTATCTGATGAAACTAAAACCGAAACTAGTCTGTACTGGCTGATGTACTATGAAGCTTACAGCCACTGCTCAAAAAACATTAATGGTAAACTCTAGAAGACTTCAATGAACTGAATTTACAAAGTATGTATCTGATGAAACTAAAACCGAAACTAGTCTGTACTGGCTGATGTACTATGAAGCTTACAGCCACTGCTCAAAAAACATTAATGGTAAACTCTAGAAGACTTCAATGAACTGAATTTACAAAGTATGTATCTGATGAAACTAAAACCGAAACTAGTCTGTACTGGCTGATGTACTATGAAGCTTACAGCCACTGCTCAAAAAACATTAATGGTAAACTCTAGAAGACTTCAATGAACTGAATTTACAAAGTATGTATCTGATGAAACTAAAACCGAAACTAGTCTGTACTGGCTGATGTACTATGAAGCTTACAGCCACTGCTCAAAAAACATTAATGGTAAACTCTAGAAGACTTCAATGAACTGAATTTACAAAGTATGTATCTGATGAAACTAAAACCGAAACTAGTCTGTACTGGCTGATGTACTATGAAGCTTACAGCCACTGCTCAAAAAACATTAATGGTAAACTCTAGAAGACTTCAATGAACTGAATTTACAAAGTATGTATCTGATGAAACTAAAACCGAAACTAGTCTGTACTGGCTGATGTACTATGAAGCTTACAGCCACTGCTCAAAAAACATTAATGGTAAACTCTAGAAGACTTCAATGAACTGAATTTACAAAGTATGTATCTGATGAAACTAAAACCGAAACTAGTCTGTACTGGCTGATGTACTATGAAGCTTACAGCCACTGCTCAAAAAACATTAATGGTAAACTCTAGAAGACTTCAATGAACTGAATTTACAAAGTATGTATCTGATGAAACTAAAACCGAAACTAGTCTGTACTGGCTGATGTACTATGAAGCTTACAGCCACTGCTCAAAAAACATTAATGGTAAACTCTAGAAGACTTCAATGAACTGAATTTACAAAGTATGTATCTGATGAAACTAAAACCGAAACTAGTCTGTACTGGCTGATGTACTATGAAGCTTACAGCCACTGCTCAAAAAACATTAATGGTAAACTCTAGAAGACTTCAATGAACTGAATTTACAAAGTATGTATCTGATGAAACTAAAACCGAAACTAGTCTGTACTGGCTGATGTACTATGAAGCTTACAGCCACTGCTCAAAAAACATTAATGGTAAACTCTAGAAGACTTCAATGAACTGAATTTACAAAGTATGTATCTGATGAAACTAAAACCGAAACTAGTCTGTACTGGCTGATGTACTATGAAGCTTACAGCCACTGCTCAAAAAACATTAATGGTAAACTCTAGAAGACTTCAATGAACTGAATTTACAAAGTATGTATCTGATGAAACTAAAACCGAAACTAGTCTGTACTGGCTGATGTACTATGAAGCTTACAGCCACTGCTCAAAAAACATTAATGGTAAACTCTAGAAGACTTCAATGAACTGAATTTACAAAGTATGTATCTGATGAAACTAAAACCGAAACTAGTCTGTACTGGCTGATGTACTATGAAGCTTACAGCCACTGCTCAAAAAACATTAATGGTAAACTCTAGAAGACTTCAATGAACTGAATTTACAAAGTATGTATCTGATGAAACTAAAACCGAAACTAGTCTGTACTGGCTGATGTACTATGAAGCTTACAGCCACTGCTCAAAAAACATTAATGGTAAACTCTAGAAGACTTCAATGAACTGAATTTACAAAGTATGTATCTGATGAAACTAAAACCGAAACTAGTCTGTACTGGCTGATGTACTATGAAGCTTACAGCCACTGCTCAAAAAACATTAATGGTAAACTCTAGAAGACTTCAATGAACTGAATTTACAAAGTATGTATCTGATGAAACTAAAACCGAAACTAGTCTGTACTGGCTGATGTACTATGAAGCTTACAGCCACTGCTCAAAAAACATTAATGGTAAACTCTAGAAGACTTCAATGAACTGAATTTACAAAGTATGTATCTGATGAAACTAAAACCGAAACTAGTCTGTACTGGCTGATGTACTATGAAGCTTACAGCCACTGCTCAAAAAACATTAATGGTAAACTCTAGAAGACTTCAATGAACTGAATTTACAAAGTATGTATCTGATGAAACTAAAACCGAAACTAGTCTGTACTGGCTGATGTACTATGAAGCTTACAGCCACTGCTCAAAAAACATTAATGGTAAACTCTAGAAGACTTCAATGAACTGAATTTACAAAGTATGTATCTGATGAAACTAAAACCGAAACTAGTCTGTACTGGCTGATGTACTATGAAGCTTACAGCCACTGCTCAAAAAACATTAATGGTAAACTCTAGAAGACTTCAATGAACTGAATTTACAAAGTATGTATCTGATGAAACTAAAACCGAAACTAGTCTGTACTGGCTGATGTACTATGAAGCTTACAGCCACTGCTCAAAAAACATTAATGGTAAACTCTAGAAGACTTCAATGAACTGAATTTACAAAGTATGTATCTGATGAAACTAAAACCGAAACTAGTCTGTACTGGCTGATGTACTATGAAGCTTACAGCCACTGCTCAAAAAACATTAATGGTAAACTCTAGAAGACTTCAATGAACTGAATTTACAAAGTATGTATCTGATGAAACTAAAACCGAAACTAGTCTGTACTGGCTGATGTACTATGAAGCTTACAGCCACTGCTCAAAAAACATTAATGGTAAACTCTAGAAGACTTCAATGAACTGAATTTACAAAGTATGTATCTGATGAAACTAAAACCGAAACTAGTCTGTACTGGCTGATGTACTATGAAGCTTACAGCCACTGCTCAAAAAACATTAATGGTAAACTCTAGAAGACTTCAATGAACTGAATTTACAAAGTATGTATCTGATGAAACTAAAACCGAAACTAGTCTGTACTGGCTGATGTACTATGAAGCTTACAGCCACTGCTCAAAAAACATTAATGGTAAACTCTAGAAGACTTCAATGAACTGAATTTACAAAGTATGTATCTGATGAAACTAAAACCGAAACTAGTCTGTACTGGCTGATGTACTATGAAGCTTACAGCCACTGCTCAAAAAACATTAATGGTAAACTCTAGAAGACTTCAATGAACTGAATTTACAAAGTATGTATCTGATGAAACTAAAACCGAAACTAGTCTGTACTGGCTGATGTACTATGAAGCTTACAGCCACTGCTCAAAAAACATTAATGGTAAACTCTAGAAGACTTCAATGAACTGAATTTACAAAGTATGTATCTGATGAAACTAAAACCGAAACTAGTCTGTACTGGCTGATGTACTATGAAGCTTACAGCCACTGCTCAAAAAACATTAATGGTAAACTCTAGAAGACTTCAATGAACTGAATTTACAAAGTATGTATCTGATGAAACTAAAACCGAAACTAGTCTGTACTGGCTGATGTACTATGAAGCTTACAGCCACTGCTCAAAAAACATTAATGGTAAACTCTAGAAGACTTCAATGAACTGAATTTACAAAGTATGTATCTGATGAAACTAAAACCGAAACTAGTCTGTACTGGCTGATGTACTATGAAGCTTACAGCCACTGCTCAAAAAACATTAATGGTAAACTCTAGAAGACTTCAATGAACTGAATTTACAAAGTATGTATCTGATGAAACTAAAACCGAAACTAGTCTGTACTGGCTGATGTACTATGAAGCTTACAGCCACTGCTCAAAAAACATTAATGGTAAACTCTAGAAGACTTCAATGAACTGAATTTACAAAGTATGTATCTGATGAAACTAAAACCGAAACTAGTCTGTACTGGCTGATGTACTATGAAGCTTACAGCCACTGCTCAAAAAACATTAATGGTAAACTCTAGAAGACTTCAATGAACTGAATTTACAAAGTATGTATCTGATGAAACTAAAACCGAAACTAGTCTGTACTGGCTGATGTACTATGAAGCTTACAGCCACTGCTCAAAAAACATTAATGGTAAACTCTAGAAGACTTCAATGAACTGAATTTACAAAGTATGTATCTGATGAAACTAAAACCGAAACTAGTCTGTACTGGCTGATGTACTATGAAGCTTACAGCCACTGCTCAAAAAACATTAATGGTAAACTCTAGAAGACTTCAATGAACTGAATTTACAAAGTATGTATCTGATGAAACTAAAACCGAAACTAGTCTGTACTGGCTGATGTACTATGAAGCTTACAGCCACTGCTCAAAAAACATTAATGGTAAACTCTAGAAGACTTCAATGAACTGAATTTACAAAGTATGTATCTGATGAAACTAAAACCGAAACTAGTCTGTACTGGCTGATGTACTATGAAGCTTACAGCCACTGCTCAAAAAACATTAATGGTAAACTCTAGAAGACTTCAATGAACTGAATTTACAAAGTATGTATCTGATGAAACTAAAACCGAAACTAGTCTGTACTGGCTGATGTACTATGAAGCTTACAGCCACTGCTCAAAAAACATTAATGGTAAACTCTAGAAGACTTCAATGAACTGAATTTACAAAGTATGTATCTGATGAAACTAAAACCGAAACTAGTCTGTACTGGCTGATGTACTATGAAGCTTACAGCCACTGCTCAAAAAACATTAATGGTAAACTCTAGAAGACTTCAATGAACTGAATTTACAAAGTATGTATCTGATGAAACTAAAACCGAAACTAGTCCATACTGGCTGATTTACTATGAAGCTTACAGCCACTGCTCAAAAAACATTAATGGTAAACTCTAGAAGACTTCAATGAACTGAATTTACAAAGTATGTATCTGATGAAACTAAAACCGAAACTAGTCTGTACTGGCTGATGTACTATGAAGCTTACAGCCACTGCTCAAAAAACATTAATGGTAAACTCTAGAAGACTTCAATGAACTGAATTTACAAAGTATGTATCTGATGAAACTAAAACCGAAACTAGTCTGTACTGGCTGATGTACTATGAAGCTTACAGCCACTGCTCAAAAAACATTAATGGTAAACTCTAGAAGACTTCAATGAACTGAATTTACAAAGTATGTATCTGATGAAACTAAAACCGAAACTAGTCTGTACTGGCTGATGTACTATGAAGCTTACAGCCACTGCTCAAAAAACATTAATGGTAAACTCTAGAAGACTTCAATGAACTGAATTTACAAAGTATGTATCTGATGAAACTAAAACCGAAACTAGTCTGTACTGGCTGATGTACTATGAAGCTTACAGCCACTGCTCAAAAAACATTAATGGTAAACTCTAGAAGACTTCAATGAACTGAATTTACAAAGTATGTATCTGATGAAACTAAAACCGAAACTAGTCTGTACTGGCTGATGTACTATGAAGCTTACAGCCACTGCTCAAAAAACATTAATGGTAAACTCTAGAAGACTTCAATGAACTGAATTTACAAAGTATGTATCTGATGAAACTAAAACCGAAACTAGTCCATACTGGCTGATTTACTATGAAGCTTACAGCCACTGCTCAAAAAACATTAATGGTAAACTCTAGAAGACTTCAATGAACTGAATTTACAAAGTATGTATCTGATGAAACTAAAACCGAAACTAGTCTGTACTGGCTGATGTACTATGAAGCTTACAGCCACTGCTCAAAAAACATTAATGGTAAACTCTAGAAGACTTCAATGAACTGAATTTACAAAGTATGTATCTGATGAAACTAAAACCGAAACTAGTCTGTACTGGCTGATGTACTATGAAGCTTACAGCCACTGCTCAAAAAACATTAATGGTAAACTCTAGAAGACTTCAATGAACTGAATTTACAAAGTATGTATCTGATGAAACTAAAACCGAAACTAGTCTGTACTGGCTGATTTACTATGAAGCTTACAACCCCTCCCTGAACACATTAATGGTAAATCTCAGAGGACATCGATGAACTTATGCAACATCACAGAGGTACAATTGTTTTGCAACTTAGGATTTCACACAGTTAATGACGTCATAGCGGGGAGGGACCCACAAACTAGTTTTTGCTTAGGGTCACCGAATTTATTAATCCGACACTGCTAAGCTAGCCCTTCTGGAATTTTGTGTACAAGTTGGCTGGTGTATATAATCAGTACCGAACCTCGATAATTGAAACGTTATTTGTAAAACTCAAGAAATATCGTCTTCCTCCTGTGAACCTGAAATTAGCATAAAACCCGTTCTGGATACAATCCCGGCATCGTTTCAGAAAACCATTGACTTTAAAGGAAGTATAAAAATGTCTTGAGCTGGAGATGTCGTCATCTCAACGCTATGATGCAGGCTTACCGAGCTTTAACCCTAGGATTAAACTCTGTTACACTTTCTTCCTCGGGCGTGGTAGCCCAGTGGTTAGCGAGCGGGAGTTGCACTCGATAGGTCCGGATTCGATTCCCGCCACTGCCAAAACTGCCGCCGTGTTCACACGGAGTACGATCACGTTAAACATGTGGGTCCGTAAGTCCGCCCGAGAGGTTGGTGGTAGGGAAAGAAGGGTGCAGTCCCTGTGGATGCCTCCCTCACTGGGTTCCAGTCTAAATTGGGTGGCACTTCCCGGCCGTCCAAACAGTTACTTTGCACCTTTCTGGTAGGTCAGACGGTCTGGATCTCAACAACAACACTTTCTTCCTCAATGTAGAGGTCGGAATTTAATCTCGGAGCTAAAGCGTGGTAGGCCAGTATCATAGCGTTGAGCTAAAAACGTCTCCAGCTCAAAGCATTTAATACTTCTTTATGAATGTTCGCTACAAACAAATAGCTTGTCAATTCAAATGATTTAGGGTCGAGGTGCGTTAGCAATACCCCACGTTGGTGTCGTATTTCACAAGAAATTGCCTTTTACATATTAGAAAAATAAGATATGTATTAAAATAAATCTCACAATATTTCAAAATACATACTGCACAATCTTTAAACAATTTGGGTAAGCAACAAATATTTTTAGATAGCTTATATGTTTCTGATTGACTTGAATACTCCATTATTTCAAAATAATCCATCACTTGACGATATTTTGACACTAAATCCGTCAACTCAGATACAAAATTTGAAATTCCATGGAAAATTACCATATTATACCTTCAACGTAAAATCACCCTATTCTATATCACAGATTGCATTATATCCTGATGATGAATATCAGCGAATAGCTTTAGAAAATGTGTAAAAGACCTCATTAAAATTCCAAACTGTGATGACATCATTTGTCACGTGGTACATAAACCCAAGTTTATGAATTACGGATTCCTTCAGGCGATTATAGTCCGGTAGAACCATAAGGGGGCGGAATGGGCTCATCAAACTCTAACGAGAAGAAAATATTTTTCAAATGATCCCTTAAGGGGAAGGGGCTAATGGAATTTGATGCCGCGATCTTCAGGCATGAATAGAAGAGATTTATAAAATAGGATGAGTATATTGCATGGGGAATTAAGGTACTTGGTAATGCATGACCCTATGGAGAGAATTAGAAAAAAATTCTATTACCGAATATGATAGTTTCACAGATTGTTAGAGGATATAAAATTTATAAATATTATCAATCATTTACGAAATACTATTACTTTCTCTACAATATCTATATAATAATTATTTAATATGATTTTGTCTTTTTAGATCTTCCAAGATCCACCCAATGACTTGAAAGGCTTAATCTTTGACCCTCCATATGACTTAGAACAGTGTTTCTCTGACATCAATTATACTGGGCAGGGAGAGATTTTCCTGGAATTTGTCGCTTTAGTTTTCTAAGCATTTTTAATATATAAATATTTCACAGTGGACCTATTTTGAGGTGAATAATATTCATGAATACATCGAAAAGCTCAGAAACAGAACTCTTAAGTAACATCTGTGTAGCAAATGTCAGTGACTAAATTTTAATATGGATAAGAAACTACTCAGCTGACTTTTACAGTGAATTACAATTGATAAAATATATTTTTCGCTCAATACCTTTTTTTTTTAAACCAGCATCAGTAAAATCAATTTAATAATACAAAAATCTGATGTGGGCAGCACATGACTTTCCTTATATAGTGCAATGAATTTACTGCTTTTACCGTATAAAAATAGGTTATTCTTATAGTAGATACTTATATTCTTTCCAAGATACTGAATTGTCGTCAGTGAGACGTCATTTTCATTGATTTAAAGTCATTTTTATACATTTGGCGAGATTTTCGCTAATTTGGTAACATTTTAAATAGTCTCCAAGTTCGCGACATTCCGCCAAATTCGTCACCAAAATCTCGCCAAGCATTATGGACGTAGAAATAAGTTATTCTTATAACAGATAAAGAACTATTGACGTTCAAATACAAAAGTATTACTCAGAGTATCTTTTCTCATGAATGGAACGAGCTAGATCCACGAGAATGATGTCACCCAATTTATCGCATGATATTACATATGAAAAGTGAACATGTTTCTGAACGGTTAATATATTTTTTTCTATTTATGGGATTTTTTGATAAATTTATTTGAAAAATGTGCAATATCTCGAGAACGGTTCATGCTAACGTTCTAAAGTTTATATATCAATCGTTTTCTAACGAAAAATTACATAAGAAATGTCTATTTGCGTAACTTTATTAAAGGTTTTGATTTTTTGATGATTTTTTCAAAATTTCACTAGAAAATTTAGGGAGTTCTGAACATTCGATTGCGTTTAAAAGCAATAGGTTTCCAGTATTCACGGATTGTGATTTTTGTACCAAATTTCATTCGAATCACCCCATTCATTCGTGAGATATCGTCTCCACAGTCTCACTGACACACACACACACAGACATCACCTCAAAAATGCTTGATTCGTGATCAGGGATGCTTGAAACGTCCTCTCCCGTCGAAAACTTTAATTCGAATTTTCAACCCCGTTACAATACTTTTCTTATACATTATGTATATAAGGAAGGTAATAATCCATTTTGTACTGAATTATATTATAAACTTTTGGTGAATAGAATGGGATATGTCAATGAACATCAACACACATTAATGTAATGACGTTCTCCTAAGAAAATTACAATATTCTACGATATTCTTCGATTTTATGAGTCCAACGGTTGACTAAATATTTAAATGTAATTTTATATTTGTCAATATTTGTAATATTTTATATTTGTAATTTTATACAACAGCTTCCCCTATAATGTTGATGTATTTTTTTCATCGGAAATGGCTTTTTAAAATCAATTGTGGTAAATATTTTATATTTTAATGTGTTTATTCATTTACAGGTGCTTTCGAAAATCATGTGTTATCAATAGTTTGCATTTTATAGTATTTTGTAATGTTTTATCAGTATATTTTGTGTTGTATTTTATCTTGCACGCTGTTACTGGGACTTTGTCCTGTTTCTTGCATTCTTTTAAAATAAAAAATCTGATGTGGGCAACACATGACTTTCCTTATATAATGTAATGAATGTACTTTTACAGTAAAAAAAATAGGTTTTTCTTATAGTAGATACTAATATTCTTTTCAAGATATTGAATTTTTGACAATTAGTCGTCATTTTCATTGATTTAGCGTCATTTTTATCCATTTGGCGAGATTTTCGTTAATTTGGCAACATTTCAAAAAGTTGCCAAGTTGGCGACATTCCGCCAATTTCGTCGCCAAAATCTTGCCAAGCGTTAAGGACGAAGAAATAAGTTATTCTTACAGCAGATAAATGACTATTGGCGTTCAAATACAAAAGTATTACTCAAAGTATCTTTTTTCATGAATGGAACGAGCTAGATCCACGATAATGATGTCATCCAATGTATCGCATGATATTACATATGAAGAGTGAACATGTTTCTCAATAGGAATTTTTTTTTCTATTTTATATGACTTTTTAATAATTTTTTTGAAAAATGTGCAATATTTCGAGAACGGTTCATGTTAGCGTTCTAAAATTTATGTCAATCGTTTTCCAATGAAAAATTACATAAGAAATGTCTATTTGCGTAACTTTATTAGTGGTTTTGATTTTTTGAAGATTTTTTTCAAAATTTCGTTCGAAAATTTAGGGGAGTTCTGAACATTCGATTGCGTATTAAAACAATAGGCTTCCAGTGTTTACGGATTGTGATTTTTGTACCAAATTTGGTTCGAATCGGTCCATTCGTTCGTCAGTTATCGTCTCCACAGGCTCACTGACACACACACACACACACATCACTTCAAAAATGTTTGATTCGTGATCAGGGATGCTTGAAACGTGCCCTCCCGTCGAAAACTCGAATTCGAATTTTCGACCCCGTCACAATACTTTCCTTATACATTATGTATATAAGGAAAGTAATAAATAAAAATTAATAAATAAGTAAATAATATATTCTTCATCAAGTGCCCGTCATAAAATTTTAAAATCTGTGGTTGGTCGCGGGTTATGAAAGTTTGTGGACAATCGATGTACAATAAATAAAAAATAAATCATGAGGCTATGACCCTGCATCATACGACGACCACTATGACCACTTCGCGATTCGGAAGGCTTCGCTCCTTCTCGCTCCTGTATCAAGCAAACTAAAATTCAAATTGAAAAACTGTTTATTTCAGCGTGTTTTCCTACCATTTATTTACAAAGATACCACACCTCATATTTTTGTACGCTATACTTTTCGCTAAAAGAGACAGAGAAATTCGAGGAATGTGAAATTTACCAAACAGCAGCGGCAGCTACATTTTTCTTTGTTGTTGTTAATGTAGAGATATTCCTTGTATATGTTTCTTGGCTGGTTTTGGTACGTTTATAAGTGTCTTTTGCGTTTCATTTTGAACACAGGATTGTGTTGTTTTTATTTTTGCTTTTTGCACATATCGTGTTGGAGGATGTAATGTACTTGCTACGGCAAAATGTATACTTTTGTAAAATTTATTAATCTGACCGACAGGTTGGTTGACATGTTGGTCGTCTCTGTGTTGGGAGGTCCTTCCCCCGACCGCACATTGAGTTGCATTAAATCTTCGAGTGAGTCGTGAGGCTAGGGTTTACACGCCCATTTACAATATCATAATCTTAAGCGTGAAAGGGATTTCCCAGTAGTTAAAGCAAGCTCGGAGATTGCATTTGGAGAACACGGGTTTCTATTCCCGACGCTTACCAGACCAACCCAGTGTTTCCGAGGAATACGGGCATTTTAAATCTGTATGTCTGAAAGTCCTTCCATAAAGTTGGTGGCAGGGGATGGTACGGCTCTTATGGATGTCGCTTCCACTGAATTGCCGTCTAAATTGGTTAACATTCTCTTGGCCCACCAAACAGATATATAACTTACACATTCAGGTAGGTCGAATTATCTGGGTTAGAAAGAAACAAACAATATAAGCTTCCATATAAAAAAACGCAATTTTCTGCGGCAAAAAAATTGCATTTTATTTGGAAATACATGCATATTGTTACGAAACATATCCTCTAGAATTGTGTGTATGCAAGATACAAGAACGAGTCAGTTTCTGGACAACTTACGTTTATTTACAAGCAAAGAGTAAACAGGAACAATATACAATCAAATATCACTTAAATGTTCCACTAATTTCACGGAATAAGTGATATCATTTTCAAAACATTGACGAAAATCCCAGTCCAATGTAGTTTGTGTCACGTCCATTCATCAACTCCACTACAACACAGGATTGAATCCTTTTTAAATTCTCTCCATAGAAACTTCTGGAAATCTCTATATCGCAAAGAATATTATTTGTTCTACTGAGAAGTTTCTGGAACATTCCGGAAGTCTCCAAATTGGCGATAAATTGACAAATCTAGAAGCCCTTCGTCTAACTGGGAAATCCTGGCAATTCTGGACTCACGTCATCCTCACGTCATGCTGACGTCATGCACTGTATTTTCTTCGCCTGGTCTTCGAGACAGATGAATAAGGAGGCGCCAAACAGAACATTGCGCGTTCGCAATAATATATATTGACATATTAGCATACTAAAAGAATGGTCGGGCAAGTTTTAAAGGTGTAGAATCTACACTGTAGATAAAGATCAAACAGTGAGAAACAAATATGAAGTTATGCACAAAACCATAGTCTGCCCTCGCCTTTATATTTTCATCCATCAATTTGATATAACATTCGTAGATCTGTGCTTTATATGAATTTTGTGTATTCTTTGGCTCAGAATGAAGAATCAACCACATTGAAGAAGAATACACTTGGGGGAAGGATCTTCGATTTCCCATGGGTGGTGCTTGTCGTCGTAAGAGATTACAAATACCAGGGATCTGAGGGCTCAGAGAAAACAGAGATTATCGATTTAGAAGGGGGGTGCTTTTTTTCTGGGAATTCGTGTCCCAAGATTGCAAAATCTTACGGATCATTGATGGATCAGCTGAGACATCCGTTTGATTTCTCACAGAAATAGTCAGTGTATTTATCGATTGTATAGTAAGGTGATTTCAATAGCATCACTGGGAGCCAAAAGACGGAATCAAAGGTGGGGAGTGGGGAGGGGGTGGCGGAGACGAATAGGGGAATTGCAGTGCTAGATATACAGGATACCTCAATGATTTGGATGCCTTTGGCTTATTTGTAATAATGTAAAAACCATTTGACATACATAGTTCAAATTATCATGTTATACAGTACTAGCATGAAATATGTTGCGCACTACTGGAAATAAATTAAATGATGTTTTTTTAACCCTATGTATGTTAGAATATCTATATAAATAAAATTGAAAATCTGTCTATTTGTGTGTGTTAGTCTCATCCTCGCGGGAAAACGGCTGCACTAAATTTATGAAATTCTGTGGATAGCTGTGCTAATAGCTCCACTTAAAATTTATTCTATGTTTCTAGGACCAGGGGCTGTCGGTATATTAATATAAAACGAACCTCCCATAGAGATAGAATTATGCAGACGATATGTTTTCTGCAAATTTATTTGGAAAAAATCATATCATGTTGCTAAGCAAAGGAATTAAATCCAATGAGTTTATGCAGCAGACTATTTTTATTAAATCTTTTCGGATTTAAATAATTAAGAAATGTATAAAAAAATCCATTAATTCCCATTAAATTTATCGATTTAATGGGATTTACATTCTTGACTGGATTACAATTTCTTAAGTTATCTGTTTTATTTTGGCAAAGGTTTTTCAAACTCATATATAATTTCACTAATTGTTGAAACTATTTTAGCGCTTTCGTTTTGGAAATGTGTTGATCCAACTTCACATGTTTTTTGCAAATTTGTTTACAATTCTTCATATCTACCTGTGAAGATAATTTTGTATAGCGAAACGGAGATTCTTATACTCATTTTTAAGAGAATTAAAATAAATATTTTAATAGAATTTTTATAACAATGTCAATTAGAATACTATAAGAATTTTCACGTAATTGTACATTTGCTGTTTCTTCACTTCATATATTCAGTACGAAGAACGGGTATACCGCTAGTTTGGAATAAAATGTGAATATCTCATTTCGAATGATATAAATGAGAAAAGGGGAAAATCAAGTCTGTCGAAAAAGTCCTTGCTCTGCTCTCGCACGCACATCAGTCCTTTTAATGCTCAAATGCATGTCCCAAATTGCGGAAGAAAGTATGTGTAGCACCTAATCAAATCAACAGAAAACGCACAAACGACACCCTAATCGCCCATCTCCATTCAATATTAACTCGGAAAGGTCGGGGTGTGCCTAGTTAGCAACCCCGGCCGCCGTCAATAGGGTGAACCAGGTCGCAGGTGGGTGTTAAATCAAGAATAATGCATAAATCATAGGGATTGTTCCAACCTCTGGACGCAGTATGATTCGACTTTATGATTCGATTATTTTGAAAACCGAAATTATCCGAACTGAGGGTTTCTGTTTTTGTTTTCTCCTACCATGTATAGTATAGAGAAAGCATTGTTTCCACGAAAATTTACGAATTCGAGATGTTGATGCCAATATATGTTTTAAGACCTCCTGATCACGTTTGAATTATTTTTGAAGTGATGTCCGTTCGTCTGTCTGTCTGTCTGATATAAGTGATCGATTTCTTGAGTACACCATAGCAGCCATAAATATTAATGGATTTTCACGAAACTTTATATCCGATTGCGCTATGAAAATATTTAGAACTAGATATAATTTTTACTTTCCCTGCAATACATGGTAATGTATAGGGAAAGTATTGGAATCATGTCGAAAATCGCAACTCGAGTTTTCGACGGATCTACACGTTTCGAGACCTCTAGAATACGAAAACACTATTTTTAGCGTGACGTCTGTGTGTGTGTCTGTGTGTCTGTCTGTGTGTCTGTGTGTCTGCCTATCTGTCTGTGCAGATTTTGTATCCACTCTAATTAAAAAACTAATTGACCGAATTTCATAAAATTTGGTAGGTATGTATGTCACTTGTGGGTTAATCTGGTGCTGATTAGTTTTGGGTATGATTCGAGATAAAAGAACCCGCCTTTTTTTTTTTAGAAATGGCCTGCAAAGGCTTGTATCCACTCTAGCTAAACATCTAATGGACCAAATTTCACAAAATTTGGTAGATAAGTTGCTTATGGGTCATTTATTGATTAGATTTTTGATTAGATTTTGGTACGATTCGTAAAAAAATAACCTGCCTTTTTTTTGCAAAATGGCCCGCAAAAATCTCAAAAATTTAAAATAAAGAACTAGTATGCTCAAATATATCCATTAAATGCTCGTTTAATACGTAATTTGTAACGAAGAAAAAAATAAGACCAGCCCCATTGCACTAGGTCTAGCCGTTTTTGAGATAGTTTAGTTTTTTCGTATTTTCTCTACGCCATCTTTGAAAATAAGTCCAGTTATCAAATGAGAACGAAAATTGAATTAAAAGTGAATTAAATTTAATTGAAATAAAGAGAACGTGAATATAAGTCTGCAGGGAAAGTCATGTGCTGCCCACATCAGATTTTTTTAAATTTGAGCAAAAACTTCGAAATTTTATAATTTTTTAACCCGGCAGCATAGGACAAAATTTGACATAATCATGCATAAATGGGTTTATTTATTGTTCGACAATCACAAGACTTAATAGTTTCAATCATTATTGTGAAAAATAGCCGCTATATACTTTTTGTGTTTGTGACGTTACCCCCCCCCCCCCCTCCCTCGTAGGTATATTGTCAAGCATACTATCAATCGAACGATTTTTTTCAAGCCCTTTAAATTGAAGAGTAACACGCTATAATTGTAATCATTTGGATCAATGATACCGGTTTTTCAAATTTGTCTTGTAAAATTTGGAAAAAAGAAAAAGAAGTACTTAAAAATGGATTTTGGTATGAGAAAATCAAGTTGAGTCACACTCCACTAATTACTAAAGGGTGAATTGCAATCAATAAAATAGGGTAAATTATAATCAATAAAATAGGGTGAATTATAAGGTAAATTATAGGGTAAATTATAATCAATAAAATATAATCAATCCTATTAGATAGGATAAATTAATCAATCCTATTATATAGGGTATATTAATCAATCCTATTAGATAGGGTAAATTATAATCAATAAAGCATAATCAATCACCGTTTCTTAATTCACAGTGCAAGGAGTATATTTGCCGTTCAGCAAAAATTGTAATTGAAAGCGATATAAAGAAAACAAGAGCATTTATATTAAAATAAAACTTTCGACAAAGGGGTCATATTCCACAAATGAATGGAACGTTTCGAAAAACATTTAGTACGATTATTACAATTAGTTAATACTGTTCTCTATTGATTTTAAATGTGATCGTAGGTTCGGATTCGGAAGACGCCCTCCCCCCCCCCCCCCAATTTTTCAATAGATTTTAGAAAAAAAATCGTTTAAAAATCGGAATTTTCAATAATGTCAAATAAATAATTTTTCATTACATAAATTTGCATAAGAAAACGAATGACATGAACTTCAGAAAGCTAACATAAACCGTTCAAGAGATATTGCACGTTTTTCAAGCAAATTTATCAAAACAAAAATATGTCAAAATTAAATATTAAGTACCATCCACTTTTCACATGCAATATTGCATGTTATGTTATACGATATATAATATTATATATATGATATATACATCATTCTCTTTATAGTTCGTCTGGATCACAACAGCCAATACTTTTAATAATAGTTTTATATTTTGACGCAAAAAGAAAGAGAGATACAGAGGACGGGGAAAGAGCTTTAAATCCTAACTTTTTAAATCCTCCGCTAGGGGAGCTAGAATCACTTTTATACGATCGAGTAGGGTCACTTATCTATAGACTGACCTAACGTTGCCTTCAAAATTTATTGGAAGTTTAAGGACTTTTCTAGGAAAACTATATGTAGGGACTTCAAATTCTCGTAACAGACTTTTAACTCAAACGTTCTCAATCAAGAAGGAACGTTTCTTTCTTGCGGTTTCCTGAGATAGTTAAAAAGCCATTAAGTAAAGGATTTAATGATTCTGTCATTTTTCTCGTCTTTCTTCTATTTTAAACCCTTAATCTGGGACACTATTTCGATATCAGACTGATAAAATGAAGAGGGGTGGAGTAACTATTGATTCCGTTATTTATAGGTCACATCAGGATGAAGAGGGTATTTCAAAGACGTGACGCATAAATCAGTATGATTTAAATTTCGGAGTTAATAAATCTAACAAGGCACAAGCAAGGGGTGCTATAAAAATTTTACTTCGTTTTCTTAAATACAATGTTCTTTAATTATAAATTGTACTTACATACGGTGTACACTAACAAAGAGCCTGGCTTTAAATGGATTTGCTCATATAAAGTATGCGAGCTGTGAAAGATTTCAAATTATATTTTAATTTAACAAATAATTATGAAATTAGAAGTATAAAAAATGCATTTTTACCATTTGATAACCCTGGAGCAAAACAGCCTAGAAGTTTTTAGAATTTGAATATTAAATTAAACAAATTAGGATTTGGGTAACACATTTAAATCGCAAAAAACGCATTTAATATACAGAAGAACGTTTAAATTACAATGCATACAAATACACACTCTTTGGTGATAGGTTCGTAGCCAGGCAGAGGCCAAAGGGGGTTAATCCTCCCCCAAGAGGTATACTCAGCCTCCCTTGATAAAAATATTAAATTTTTAGTAGTGATATGAAATTTCATATAAAATGTCATTCAAAATGTCATTTAAAAAATTTTTAATTCAGCTGAATTTGTGATTATACGAATAATCCATTTATTTACATATTTAATTTAAAAATATTTTAAAATTATGTCAATAGTATTTAGGATACTTTTATATTATTGTGAGGTTCAATGTTATACATTACAGAGTCAAAATCAACTGATAAGTAGGTAAGAGTTAATATTAAGCATTAACTTGCATTAATTTTAGAATGTTTCTACAAATTTACAGATTTATTACTAGTTAATGCTTACATTAAAATAAATTGTAATGATTATATATTAATATTGATGTATAGTAGCTAAGTGGATATTAATAATCAACTTGCAAATATAAATATGCAATTATTTGTTAATAATTTATATGAATTGAAATATATAATAGTAGCTATTATGGTTTATAAATGCTGATGATTAATTGTGTGTTTGATGATCCCCCCTTAAGACTGTTCAACCCCCCCCCCCCCTTTGAATTTCCCTCCCAACTCCTCTTCAATTTCGTCTCTGGCTACAGCCCTCTTTGATGAGCTGTTTAAAAGTTGTTGTTTACTTGTTATTTGTACGAAGCGTACTGAGCATGCGCGGCTTAAAAATGGGAGTTTCACCCTGTTACAGTTCGTTTTAATAATTAAAATTGTGATTCTGCAAATCTGCGTGTAATTTTACTTATGTGGGCAACATTTCATATTCCTACCTATTGTAGTTTTCGAGTCAAGAGAATTACCAAATTCAGGCAAATGTTGATTTCGCTTTGTTAGGAATGGAGAACGGACTTCGCTACTTTCCGTTAGTCCAAAATAATGAACTAAAAGTTACGAGTCTACTCCCCCTTAAATGATGGGGCGCATAGAGTTATCAGAAGTGGAGTATCAAAGAATCAGAAGTGGAAATCCGTAGTGACCCCTCTACCTCCTGAACTTCGATGTTGAATCCGTATCTGCCATCGTCTAATCTCTATCTACGAGTAGCAAGCAGATCCCGAGAAATATATGTTTCAAGGAAAAGTTTTTGATAAAAACTATATTTGCCACAATTAAACCATTAATGGTCTAACATAAAGTGAATATGTATGCTACATGATTAAGTTTTTCTTTGACATAGAGACATTCGGTAATAGGAAATCATTAAATTCTATCTCGCTGAAAACTTGCTCTAATAGGATGGAAGCCTCATAGCAGATTCCAGCATCCTTGGACAAGTTTCGTGCTTTTAAAAACTCTTCAGTACAAAAAAGTCGATAGGCACATGCGCCCTAAAAAATATGGATAAAACCACACAAGAACTGGGTTTACTGCTTTTGGAATGGCACATTTAAAAAGGTAAATTTCCACTTACACACTTAGAAAAGTAACTATATCTATATGAATGTGTTATTTTACTTATTCTCAAGGATCTCAAGAAAGGAGTTTAGTGAAGTGCCCAGGAGAGGAAAATAATTCCCCCCTTTAAACTTCGAGCGAAAGGGAAAATATAAGAGAAAGTAAGTTTCATAAATTTCTAGAGTTTACATCAAGAGTGCCCTTGGAGGGGGAAGGGCGACGACCGAAGTCGAGCTAAGCCTATTTTAAACAGATAAAAGGTGCCATGAGATGTTCATTTTTCGCATATGTTTACTGCTTAAAGGGGTTCCTCATAAAGGGCCCTTTTGAGCAGGTAAGCAAGTGGATATCAGGTAAACAGGTGTGTAAGGTGATCTGTTTAAAACGGTCTTTTCAGCATAAAATAAAATATAAACATTATTCCGCGCAATTCTCATATAAAAAAATAAAATAAAAATATACCTATGTCTATATGAATGTATTAAGTGTGTAACTGAAAATTTATCTATTTAAAATTGTCATTCTTCCTAAGTCTCCCCGACTTTGCAAAATTCGTTTGAGGGGAAGGTTTTTTAATTATAGTATTATCAACGGTCACGCACCTACAGAGGACAAGGAAGAGGAGGAGAAGGAAATTTTTTATGAAGATCTTTCTATGCTATACAGATCTTGTTCCAAGCATGACATTAAAATTGTTTTAGGGAATATGAATGCGAAATTAGGTAAGGAGGTTGAGTTTAGACCAACTATCGGAAGGCACAGCTTACATGATAACACCAATGACAATGGACAGCGACTGGTGTTTTTTGCTGCTGAGCACAGCATGATTATTTCAAGCACTGTGTTCGGACACAGGAGAATTCATAAGATGACCTGGCGCTCACCCGATAGTGAGACCTTTAATCAAATTGATCATATACTCATTGATTCTAGGCATGCCTCGGATATCCAGGATGTAAGAACTTACCGAGGCGCAACCTGTGATTCTGACCACTTCTTGGTCATCGTTAAACTAATTGCCAAAATTTCAAACGCCCGAAAGATACAGGGAGAGAAGCAAAAAAGGTTTGATTGTGAAAAACTGAAAAA
Source organism: Amaurobius ferox (assembly GCA_951213105.1). Lineage (NCBI taxonomy): Eukaryota > Metazoa > Arthropoda > Arachnida > Araneae > Amaurobiidae > Amaurobius > Amaurobius ferox. Next base: position 109,798,413 of record OX578152.1, on the reverse strand, counting down.
CGAAACAAATGGGCGAGAATTCCAGTCCAGACTTAGAGAAGAACTAAGATCTAAAAACTTTGCTGATTTGGAGAGTGTGGAAAATAAGTAGGGCCTGCTCAAGAATTCGATTATCCACTCAGCTGACAGCTCACTGGGAAATTTGGAAAAATTAAAACCAAAGGATTGGTTTGATAAAGAATGCGCTCTTGTAACGCAAGCAAAAAGGGCCGCCTATAAAAGTATGATCCGGAGGCAACATTCAAGAAGCTCCGTTGAAGAATATAAGATATCTAGAAAACAGGAGAAGAAGATCCATAGGCTAAAAAAAAGACTCTTTCACGAGGATCTGTTTAGAGAAGTTGAACATCTCAGAGGATCCAATGAAAGCCGTGCTTTCTACCGTGAAATTAATCTTGGCCGCAAAGACTTTAAGCCCAGAACTACTGCTTGTAGAGACAAAAACAACATCATCTTTAATGATAGAAAAGAGGTACTTCATAGATGGAATGAGCATTTTAGTGATTTGCTGAATGACCATACTCGGGATGAGGTTTCCACCCTCCCGAATACTTCTGCAGACGCTGATAATATTCCACCGCCGTCTTTAGCAGAAGTCAGAGAAAGAATTAAGAGGCTCAAAAATTGCAAGGCTCCAGGCCCAGATTTAATTCCTTCTGAACTTATTAAAAGTGCAGCAAGTCAAAACATTGAGGAAATCCATCACCTCATTGAATCAGTTTGGAACCAAGAAGTCTTGCCCGAAGATTGGAAATTGAGTATCATTTGTCCTATCCACAAAAAGGGAGACGTTTTGGAATGTGCCAACTACAGGGGAATCAGTCTTCTTTGCGTTTTTTATAAATTGTTTTCCAATATACTCTTTAGTAGACTAGTAACTTATGCAGAAGACATTGTGGGAGACTACCAATGTGGTTTCCGCAGAGATAGATCTACTACTGAACAGATTTTTAACATTAGGCAAGTGTTGGAAAAAGCTAATGAATATGGCATAGCAACTTACCATCTCTTCGTTGATTTCAAGACTGCCTATGATTCAGTAAACAGAAAACTATTAATTGAAGCTATGAGAGAATTTCTAATACCCGATAAACTTATAAATTTGGCTAATATTACTCTTACCGAAACAAAGCTTAGGGTAAGAATTCAGAATAATCTCTCCGAGCCTATTACTGTTTCAAATGGGCTCAGACTGGCCTGTTTGCTTTTCAATATTGCACTCCAAAAAATTGTGAAAGACTCTAACATCAATACCCGTGGAACAATCTTTAACAAGTCTGTCCAGATTTTTGCGTTTGCTGACGACATTGACATTGTAGCGCGCACTCCCGAGTTACTTAAGGAAGCCTTCACATCTTTAGAGGCCGCATCCAGTAAAATGCATCTAACTATTAATCAAAATGAAACTAAGTATATGCCCTGTGGTAATTATGACTGTCCTTATTTCGAAATTGGGGTTTACAAGTTTGAAACTGTAAGCAACTTCAGATACTTAGGATCTGAAGTTAATACTCTCAATGACATTATGCCCGAAATTCATGGTAGAGTTACAGCTGCTAACTGATGTTTTTTCGGCCTTAAAAGGTACTTAAAGTCTGACTTCATCAGCAGAAAAACGAAGATTATAATCTACAAAAGTTTAATCAGACCCATTCTTACCTACTCTGCTGAGACTTGGGCAATGACAAAAAAAGTTAAAGATATCATTTCTGTTTTTGAGAGAAAAATCTTGAGAGGTATTTTTGGTGGCTTAAATTGTAACAACATCTGGAGAAGAACTAACTCTGAACTTATGTCTTAAAGTCTTTTAATGAACCAGATATAGTCAATTACATCACGATTCAGAGAATTAAATGGGTGGGTCACCTGTGCAGGATGGCCGAAAGCCGTACAACAAAAAAGGTCTTTTCGGCCAGACCATTCGACACCATATATGCAATCGACATATGCAATCGAATATTCAGAACCCCCTTAAAATTTCCAGTGAAATTTTGAAAAAATCGTCAAAAAATCAAAACCGTTAATATAGTTACGCAAATAGATATTTCTTATGTAATTTTTCATTAGAAAACGATTAACATAAATTTTAGACCGCTAATATGAACCGTTCTCGAGATATTTTTCAAAAAATTATCAAAAAATTATATGAAATAAAATAAAAATATTTCCTATTGAAAAACGTATTCACTTTTCATATGTAATACCATGCGATAAATTGGGTGACATCATTCTCGTGGATCTAGCACGTTCCATTCATTAAAAAAGATATTTTGAGTAATACTTTTATATTTGAACACAAATAGTCATTTATCTGCTGTAAGAATAACTTATTTCTCCGTCCATAACGCTTGGCGGTATTTTGGCGACAAATTTGGCGGAATTTCGCCAACCTGGCGACATTTTTAATTGTTGCCAAATTAACAAAAATCTCGCCAAATTGATAAAAATGACGCTAAATCAATGAAAATGACGACTCATTGAAGAAAATTCAATATTTTGGAAAGAATATAAGTATCTACTGTAAGAATAACATTTTTGTTAACTGTAAAAGTAGTAAATTCATTGCATTATATAAGGAAAGTCATGTGTTGCCCACATCAGGATTTTTAGTGTGTGACTGACTGCTTGACTGTTCTCTAAAAAGTGCTAAAAATACACGAAACGGAAGAGAGAGATACTTGCTATATATATATATACCTTCAACCGAGTTCTGCAAATATTAATATAATTGTTGATTTTGATTTCAATAATCGTACACATTTTCATTCAAATTATTCGAAAAATATCTTGGCCAAAAATTATTTTGTACAATAACTTACTTATAAGTGCAGACGCACATAAAAAAAAAAAGTTTAGTTACGTTTCATTTATATCTTGTTACACTCAAACCGTTTCATGTGAATTTGTAGAACGTTCTGTAACGAAAGTTCGATGCTTGCACATGGACGCCCATAGGGGAAGGCAAGAAGAGGCACTCCCCCCCCCCCCCCACTTGAACGTTCATGGTCACAAAGGTGGGCATTAAGCTGATTGATTTTGTACATTTTATCTTTGGTTTTTCTTAACTGACGGTAGTAGTCCCCCCTCCCTGGGCAAAGTTCTATGGGAGGCTATGCTCTTACATTATTTCCCTATCGTATTTTATACAACCTTCTTAGGAAAGTTCAGAAGTTCTTAAATTATATTTGACATTAAAAGTCCCAAAGTGTACACGTCAGATCTATCTATACGAAAATCACTATGCCCCCATCGAATAAAACTGATTGCAGCGCCCTCAGTGGAGAATTGAAGAAGTTAGGAACTTAGCAAAACCACAAGATAAAAGGAAATTTCCAATCGCAAAGCATTGTCCAATAAGCAGAAATCGACATCAGGAGAGCACAAAATTCGTACAAGAAAAGCAATAAAAACCCGTCATACTTCATCGGTTGCTAGATGCTGTGACGCTGTGACACCTGCTATTTTTTTTTAATTATTTATTTATTTATTTGAATTTGAGAAAAACACTTTGAAATGTTAAGAAAATATAAAATGTGTTCGAAATGTTATATTTTCTTAACATGGCAGCTCAGGACAAATATGACATAATGCGTATAAGGGATTATTTATGGCTCAATGATCACCAATCTTAACAGTTTCAATGATGGTAGTGAAAAATTGCCGCGATACAATTTTTGTGTTTGTAACGTCATTAGCCCCTGATGGGGTTTCTTGCCCAAAACTTGATGTCAATCGAGAGATTTTTTCAAACCTTTTAAAATAAAAAGCAGCATGGTATAATTCTAATCAAAAAATCAGAAGCTATTTAAAGATGGATTCTGATATGAGAAACTCGAGTTCAGAGTTACCCTCCAGTTAATTTAATCACTATCAAACTTCGCTAGGTCGGTAAATTGCACCAGTACCTGAAGTTTCCAATCCCGCGGAATCCTGGTATTGACAGATTGTTTGTTCCCAGGATTATAGAAAATGTCCAGTATTCTAATTCCTAATACAAATCTATAGAAAAAGTATTATTTTTCCCGAAATTTAAATTGACATATTTTGACAGAAATAAACAAGAAAGATCAATCATGCATAAGCATTGATTATGAAACACTTTCCAACTGAAATGTAATTTCATTTAAAAATTTCTAAAATGTGATTCATTCAGTGGTAATATCTTTTACATTATCACAGTACTACAGTAATTTATTATACTTAAATATTTAAAACTGTATCGAAATATAAATCATCTGATTCTTTATGCAAAATCAATGAATATTTCATTCATATAACTTGTATTCCAGACTCCAGAGCTAAATAATTTTGTGTGAAAAAAATTCAGCAATTCTTATGTAATTCATCTTACAATCGCTTGAGATATTTGCATTCTGCATATGTTAAAATTAGGCTTCCTTGAAGAAATAATAAAAGTTTAGGGATCATTTAAAATCACAACTATTGTAATTGCATAGGCACGGAATTTAGATACACAGATAATATATATGTGTATGTGTATGTACTCAAAGTATTGGGATCGTGCCGAAGATCGGAACTCGAATTTTCAAAGGATCTACACGTTTTGGGACTTCTAGAACTCGAAAAAACTAGTTTTAGGAAGACGTCTGTGTGTGTAAGGGTGTATCTGTGTATGTTTCTGTGTGTCTGTGTGGATATTACATCCACTCTAATTGAAAAACTAATGGACCGAATTTCATACAATTTGGTAGGTATGTTTTTTGTGCGAAATCCTGATGTTCATTAGATTATAGTACGATTCGTAATACAATAATCTGCCTTCTTTGCGAAATGGCCGCAGAAATTGTCTTTATCCACTCTAGCTAAAAACTAATGAACCAAATTTAACAAAATTTGGTGTATAATATTTCAATAACCTACAAGTGATTTATATACCAAATTTAACAAAATTTTGTATATAAATCATTTGTAGGTTATTCTACTACGATTCGGGAAAAAGGAACGGGCTATTTTTGCGAAATGGCCAGCAAAAATCGTTATATATAAAAATAAAAGACTACGTGTGCTCAATTATATCAATTAAATTCCTATTTTATATGTGATTTTTGACAACAAAAAGAATAAGACTAACCCCATTACTCTAGGACTAGCCGTTCTTGAGATATTCTAGTTTTTTCGCGTTTTCGCTACGCCACCTTTGACAATAAGTCCAGCTATCAAATGAGAACCAAATTTAAGTTTAACGTGTAAATTCAATGTCATTTAAAATACTTATGTTGTGCAGATAAACTCAAATTATCATTGAATAAATAAAGAGAACGAATATGAGTCTGCAGAGAAAGACATGTGCTGTCCACATCAGAATTTTTAACAATATTACAACAATGATTTATAGAAGTGAACGGGGATTATTTTCAGGCCATTTCGAAAAAAATGTATGATCTATATTTAAAGATCCATCAAATTTTTGTCGAATAAAATGTTCAACAAATTAAAGCTGTGTACCAAATTTTAACTCTCTAGGACGTAGGAAAGTGCATTTAAAATGCCATCAATTAAATTTATCATGAAGAGTTATATAAAATTTAAAAAAAATGAAAAATTGTTATCTACCAAATTTATTTTAAAATATGAAGCCACTCCCATATGCAAAACGTTTAAACAAATGGAGAGATATTTATTATATAATATCTCTCTCTTTTCTTTCTGGAAGATATCCCAAAGTCAGAATTTAATTGAATTTGTTTTTCCCTATATTAAATAATTTTTTTAATTAAAAAACTACTTAACATATTTTAATGAATTTTTTTTTATATATTCTATGGGATAATGTGAATATTTCCTAAAAATTTCGAAGCAATTCGTGAATTTTAAATTTACTTAAAAAATGTTTGAAAAATTAGGTCCCATAGGGTTCAATGTATTTCATTTTTTCAACCCGGGTTCAATAAAAAACTAATTGGGTGATATTATTTATTTACATTCCCATAGGTCCTACAGACCGTCTGAACAACATACTAAAATTTCATTTTGATAAACTCATTTTTATGGCAGTTATCGTGCTAACGGACAGACAGACAGACAGACAGACAGACAGACAGACAGACAGACAGACAGACAGACAGACAGAATGAACAAAGTCATAAACACTTTTCAACTTTGTTGTAAAGTGTTAAAAACACCTATGGCGGGCGTGACTCCAATATAACTCGTTGTCTCACGACAATATTTATTTAGACACTCTTGTTTGTTTTTGAAGATTGCTTAACGAAACTCCACGACTATCAGAAGTGTGCTTTAATAAAAAACCAGGCACATTATAAAAAACTTGACATTTTATGTAGAAAACACAAAACGATTAAAACCACACACGTACTATTCCTCCAAATAGTTACTCAAGTCCTCTGGATGAGTCGGACGATCTGGGGTTTCCACACGTACTATTCCAAAATAAATTGAGCCCCTGGCTACGAAACAACATAGTACGCGGCAAGGCGTATTTGCCAACTAGCTAGGCGCGTATGTACATTTTTTACAGGAAAAGCCGAGATCGGAGGGAGCAAAGCCCACGGTTAAACACCTTCACTTACCTGACGTCACCAAGCAAGTGATTTTCCAATGACGACAGGCACGACTAATATATTATGCAAATCTGAAAACAAATTATTATACAAGAAAAATAAAGTTTGAAAGTTCAAAAATGTATAAAAGTTAAATGGATTTGAGTCGCCACACACTTATTTAACGAGCGAAAGCACTGTAACAATCGCAAATAACAAGTTGCAATAACCTGCAATTTTTAACCATTCCCTCGATCCAGTCAACTGCCCGTTTCTAATTAAGAAACGTAGAGGTTCAGCCAAATCTTCTCAGAACTGTATTCGCTCTTGAACGAGTTTTATTTAAACCCCGTTCGCGCCTACTGAACGATACTTACAGTAATGAAAATTTCACGAGAATTTCATGGGAGCTTGCGCAGTGACGGGCTTTTGGGTCCAGAATTAGGATTAATAAAGTCTCCTTGGCGAAGTGGAAGTGCTTCGTAAGAAATATTCTCCTAAACAACCTGCAAATTGGATTACGTCGTAATTTAATTTCGAAATAGATTACAGCTGGGTTAAAAGCCTTACTTCGTATTATTTTTTACTGCTCTATGCGTGGCAGCAAATTATTATAGAAAGACTATTACCAAGATGTGGCCGTAACTTATTATTTGAGTATACACCAAGTAAGGTATGTAAGTCTATAAGTTATTTGTTGCTATTTTGCATCTTCCCATAAAAATAGGTTCTGGTATCTGAGAAAATGTCTATCAAACACCTTTGAATATTATCCAATTATTATTTTTACTTCCCAACAAGAATAAGAAATGAAAAAGGATTAAAATAGGATTAACATGTTTCGATGGGGTTTACATTATGTCTCCTTTTTCTCTTCTCTCAGGTCTCTCCTTTTTTTTCTCTTCTCTCACTCCCCCGTTTTCTCTCTTTTCTCCCGCTTTCTTCTCCCCTTTTCTCTTATATCCCTCATTCGTCTCTCTTCTCTGTCTGCTTCTCTTCTCTCTCTGCTTCTCTTCTCTCTCTCTTTTTCTCATCTCTGTCTCTCATCTCGCTATTTTCGTTTCTCTCATTTTTTCTCTTCTTTCTCTTTTCGTTTCTCCTTTTTTTTCTCTCCGTTTTTCGCGTTTTTCTCTTCTCTCTCTTTCTCTCTCTCTCTTTCTCTCCTTCTTTCTCTCCTTCTTTCTCTCCTTCTTTCTCTCTTTCTTTCTCTCTCTCTCTCTCCCTCTCTCTATTTTTAATCTCGTTCTCTCTTTTTCTCGCTTTTCTTCCCCCTTCTTGTACTAAATTTAATTAATACCGAATCTACATTAAAGTAGTGCCATCTATGATTCTAATTGTCTTAAATCGAAAAATTACTAAGAACAATTTTCAATTTGCTATGTATCACAAATGAAGGGGGGGGGGGTTATAATTATAAAAAATATAAACTAATAAAATACGTATCTAGAACTAAACATCTTTGTTAAGAAACCATATTTTTATTCTAAAATATGAAAATAAAATATAACTAAAACACATAGTGATAAGAGTTCAGGGGGCACCCAGGAGAAAGACATTTACTTAACGAAAGATATTTATTGAAACTAAATTTAGAAAATTTATAAATGAAAACACATTGAATGGTGATGGTATATACATAAAATATAAATGTAAGTAGAAATATGTCCTATTTTGGGGGCGATGACCCAGTCATGATGTACGTAAATGACATAACGACGTAATGCAATGACAAGAAATTTGATAGATGGAAATATTCCGAGGGATGAAACTCTGTACAGAGTTTCAGCTCTCTACTTGTTTTGAGGGCCTAAAACGAGCCCGTAAAAGATGACAAACGTAAATGAGGTAACTACGTAACGTAATTACGTAAAAACTTTACACTTGAAAATGTTCCTCAATATGAAAATGTGTGTGGATTTTCATCTCTTTGCATGATCTGGAGCCGAGAACAAGCCCGTAAAAGATGGCATATGTAAATGACGTAACTACGTAACGTAATGATGTGAAATTTTATACATGAAAATACTCTACGAGATGACGCTACGTGCCGAGTTTCAGCTCTATACGTGCTTTGAGAGTCGAGACCGAGAACGTCAAGTTACAGAATCTATGTGAAGTTAAATAGAATAGTTTAGGGAATGAAAATAGTATATACTAAGTCAGATTTCATTGGCTGTTTACAACTTTTAAAAAATATGTATCTTCAAAGAAATTTGATAAAATTATTACAAGAACAAGCTAAGAATGATGGCTCTTAAAAGGATATTTTTATTTTCATTCCGTTTCAGCTTATGAAGCAAGCGAACCTAAACTCCATTATATATGTTTGAGAAAGTCAAATGGAGAAACACACTCCAAGTAGTGCGCAATTTTACATCGCAGATAGATTTAAAATCAAATTTCAAGTTACCCCATTTTATGCTAAGCCTTCAGCCGAGTTGTGCATATACAATCAAAGCCATCTTCTTCCTGGTTTCAAATTTGAAGTCCAAAATCGAATTCATTTTCATTCTTTTTTTTCCCTTCCAGTCTGCTCCTCGTCCCCCCCGTCCCATCCCCAGCCTTTAACTAAAAAACCTTCTCTTTTACCGTGATTTTTTTTTCACTTGTCGAGAGAAATCTGCTATCTTCGTAATTCCTGCGAAAATCCCTGCGGTTTCAATTTTCGTGTACGTGGAGGGAATCTTCATTTCGCTCCGTAGGGCAGGGCAAGAATTTTTAATGCTAATCGTAGAGCATTTGTTCGGGAGTCTCGAAGATGACTTTTCTGTACTTTCACTTTCTCGTACTGCAGTATACAGAAAGATTGGTTTCCATTTGTACTTTCACTTTCTCGTACTGCAGTATACAGAAAGATTGGTTTCCATTTGTACTTTCACTTTCTCGTACTGCAGTACACAAAAAGGGTTGGTTTCCCTTTGTACTTTCACTTTCTTGTACTGCAGTATACAGAAAGATTGGTTTCCATTTGTACTTTCACTTTCTCGTACTGCAGTACACAGAAAGATTGGTTTCCATTTGCACTTTCACTTTCTCGTACTGCAGTATACATAAAGATTGGTTCCCTTTGTACTTTCATTTTCTTGTACTGCAGTATACAGAAGGGATTGGTTTTCCTTTGTACTTTCACTTTCTCGTACTGCGGTATACAGAAAGATTGGTTTCCATTTCTTTCACTTTCTCCTACGGCAGTATACAGAAAGGATTGGTTCAATTTGTACTTTCACTTTCTTGTACTATAGTATGCAGAAAGGATTGGTTTCCCAAAAATTTTAAAATGAGCGATTTTCACAGAAATGTACATTTAACGACCTCCTAAACACATTTGGAATACTCTCGGAATGATGTCTGCCTGTATCACATGAATATATGAGCAGAGATACATCGCATTCATAATTCGCGCATGCCCGGTGGAAAATCCACTTCGACGATAAGAGTTTGCAATTTTTTTTAATGGTAGAGCGTCGGCTCCCTAATTAGGAGACCAGGGTTCTATTCCAGGTTGGGACAGCAGGGTTCTCTACAATGCGCCTGAACAAATGAAGCCTGTAGGTTAGTAAAAAGATGTCGGAGGTCTAAAAATGACCCTAGTAAGACTAATACGGATTCAGTGCACTCTGCAAGATTGAGAGTCGATTTTAAATTGAGGGATTAACGACAACGCAGGGTACTAACCTGGGTAAAAAAAGTAGTATTAGGTGGCTAACCTGAGGTAAAAAGTAGCAGGCGGTGGTCAATCAGATGGTCAGTTGCCCGCCAATCTAACATTAGAGGGTAGAGAATGCAGAGTCCACTTAGACGATAAGAGCTTGCAATTTTGTCCCAATAGCTTAACGGTAGAGTGTCGGCTGGTCAGTTCGAGATCCAGGGTCCGATTCTCAGTTGGGGCAGCAAGGCTCTTTACACGGTACACACTTCTTTTTTTTTTCAAAATAGTACATGCCAGCTATGCACCACTGAAGAAATAAATTCACGATACAATCTGAGTAGATTGATCAATTATTATTATCAAATTTAGTTGATGAAAATTGTTCTTATTGCTTCCAAAATCATTTGTATTCTGCCATTTTTACTCTTTTCTTATTATTGCTGCAGTCTTCTATTAATAATTTTAAAGCAATTAATTTACCGATAATTTTAAAGTAGTAAATCGAATAAGAAGCACTGTCAAAGTAATTTAAGCACAAATTAGATAATAATGCAGCAAAATGTAGCTCAAGTTTCAGCAAAGCTTAAGTACGTACGTTACTCAAGTTTTTCTTATCCTTTGCAGAATGTTTTGTACTTATTGAGTAAATCAACTGTTAGTACTAAATTTTATCTATGACGTTAGCCCATGTTGCTTCCAAAAGCCGGTTATTTCCTTCACTTTTTGTTACATCCTTATTTTTAGCCATATTTTATTCACCGGCATTTTGAATGTTTTAATAGAATCTTATTTGAATTTAGTTGATGAATTAGCTCATGCAGTTTTTCGAAACAATTTGGTTTTCTTCTCAATTTTTATAAATTTCTTAATGTTGAGGCATTGTATCTACCAGAATTATTTTTTTTTCCGACGAACTTAGCTCATCTATCTTCTAAAATTGTATACGTCTTCTTCATATTTTTAAAACTTTACAACATAGTTGAAAAGTGTTTCTGACTTTGTTCATTCTGTCTGTCTGTCTGTCTGTCCGTTAGCACGATAACTACCGTAAAAATGACTTTATCAAAACGAAATTTTAGTATGTTTTTCAGACGGTCTGCGGGACCTATGGGAATATAAATAAATAATATCACCCAATTAGTTTTTTATTGAACCCGGGTTGAAAGAATGAAATACATTGAACCCTATGGGACCTAATTTTTCAAACATTTTTTAAGCAAATTTAAAATTCACAAATTGCTTCAAAATTTTTAGGAAATATTCATATTATCCCATAAAATATATAAAAAAAAATTCAGTAAAATATATTAAGTAGTTTTTTAATTAAAAATTATTTAATATAGGGGAAAAAACAAATTCAATTAAATTCTGACTTTTGGGATATCCTCCAGAAAGAAAAAAGAGATATATTATATAATAAATATCTTTCCAAGAGTTTAATCAATTTGTATATGAAAAAGAAAAAGGCTTCACATTTTAATATAGATTTGGTAGATAACAATTTTTCAGTTTTTTTTAACACTTTACAACAAAGTTGAAAAGTGTTTCTGACTTTGTTCATTCTGTCTGTCTGTCTGTCTGTCCGTTAGCACGATAACTACCGTAAAAATGACTTTATCAAAACGAAATTTTAGTATGTTTTTCAGACGGTCTGCGGGACCTATGGGAATATAAATAAATAATATCACCCAATTAGTTTTTTATTGAACCCGGGTTGAAAGAATGAAATACATTGAACCCTATGGGACCTAATTTTTCAAACATTTTTTAAGCAAATTTAAAATTCACAAATTGCTTCAAAATTTTTAGGAAATATTCATATTATCCCATAAAATATATAAAAAAAAATTCAGTAAAATATATTAAGTAGTTTTTTAATTAAAAATTATTTAATATAGGGGAAAAAACAAATTCAATTAAATTCTGACTTTTGGGATATCCTCCAGAAAGAAAAAAGAGATATATTATATAATAAATATCTTTCCAAGAGTTTAATCAATTTGTATATGAAAAAGAAAAAGGCTTCACATTTTAATATAGATTTGGTAGATAACAATTTTTCAATTTTTTTTAACACTTTACAACAAAGTTGAAAAGTGTTTATGACTTTGTTCATTCTGTCTTTCTGTCTGTCTGTCTATCTGTCTGTCTGTCCGTTAGCACGATAACTACCGTAAAAATGACTTAATCAAAATGAAATTTTAGTATGCTATTCAGACGGTCTGTAGGACCTATGGGAATATAAATGAATATCACCCAATTAGTTTTGGATTGAACCCGGGTTGAAAAAATGAAATACATTGAGCCCTATGGGACCTAATTTTTCAAACATTTTTTAAGCGGATTTAAAATTCACAAATTGCTTCGAAAATTTTAGGTAATATTCAAATTGTTCCATAAAATATATAAAAAAAATTTCAGAGAAATATATTCAGTAGTTTTTTAAATAAAAATTAAAATAATAATAACACCTCTTATATGAAGCGATCACGTGACCATGATATGAAAATATCACGTGACCCACTTCAAAATGATATATGGCATCCATCTTGTCTTAAAATCGTGATTTTTAAAGTTCTTTTTAATTCATATTGAGTGTTGTATCCGTCCTAAAACTACTTTTTTTTGCTTAAATTCTATGCATCTACATACTGAAACAACGCAATTACAATATATTTGAGTTTAAATGCTCATCCAAATTTTATTATTTCCACAACGAAGCCTATTTTTCACCTATGTAAGATGTAAACAGCAAAATATGTAGAATGAGTTGTATTATAATAGCTGTATTTCTTTAACACAAAATCATTTAGTTCCTGGAGGCTGCATAGATGATATGAATGAAATATTCACTGATTTTAAAAAAAGAAGGACGATTTTTTCGATGAAGTTTTACGCATAGAGTTTAATTACTTGTAGCTCCATGGTTAGTCTTATTCTTTTTGTTGTCAAAAATCACGTATAAAATAGGAATTTAATTGATATAATTGAGCACACGTAGTTTTTTATTTTTATATTTAACGATTTTTGTACTAGAATAACCTACAAATGATTTATATACCAAATTTTGTTAAATTTGGTATATAAATCACTTGTAGGTCATTGAAATATTATACACCAAATTTTGTTAAATTTGTTCCATTAGTTTTTAGCTAGAGTGGATAAAGGCAATTTCTGCCGGCCATTTCGCAAATTCTTTTATTACGAATCGTACTATATTCTAATGAACATCAGGATTTCCCACAAAAAACATACCAAATTTTATGAAACTCGGTCCATTAGTTTTTCAATTAGAGTGGATGTAATATCCTCACAGACATCAGAAACATATACAGATACACCCTTACACACACAGACATATTCCCAAAAATAGTTTTTTCGTGTCTAGAAGTCCCAAAACGTGTAGATCCTTCGAAAATTCGAGTTCCGATCTTCGGCATGATTCCAATACTTTGAATGCATACACACACACACACACATATATATATTATCTGTGTATCTGTGTATCTAAATTCCGTGCCTATGCAATTACAATAGTTGTTATTTTAAATGATCCCTAAACTATTATTATTTCTTCAACAAAGCTTAATTTTAACCTATGCAGCATGCAAACATCTCAAGCGATTGTAAGGTGAGTTACATAAGAATTGCTGAATTTTTTTCACACAAAATTATTTAGCTCTGGAGTCTGGAATACAAGTTATATGAATGATATATTCATTAATTTTGCATAGAGAATCAGATGATTTATATTTCAATACAGTTTTAAATATTTAAGTATAATAAATTACTGTAGTACTGTGATAATGTAAAAGATATCACCACTGAATGTATCACATTTTAGAAAATTTTAAATGAAATTGTATTTCAGTTGGAAAGTGTTTCATAATCAATGCTTATGCATGATTGATCTTTCTTGTTATTAATTTTATTCACAAGAATTTTCTCAATATCCTATGCACATACTTTGGAAATTATTTGACGTTGCTACTCATGTATCCTTCGAGGCCGGTTATTTCTCTATTTTTCTTCATGGAGTACGTAAATCGCATTCAAATCATTTCGATTCTGTAAGCTATAGTGTTTTAGAACTATCGCGCCGATAGTCTTTTCACCGGACAGGAGACCAGGAAATCTCTAGGAATTTTTATTCTCTCTTTGTTCGTCTGTACTTTCGTTCAACACCTTTGATGGGCTCGTTCTTGGCTCCCAGAGTACGTAAGAAGATGAAACTCGACACACAGTCTCATCTCGCTAAATATGTTCATCTAACAAATTTTCGCGTCATTACGTTACGTATTTACGCCATTTAAGTACATTATGACTATGCTTTTGCCATTTTATGCATTTTGTTTGCGAATTGTTGTTCAGTTCCTTCAGGTAAAATGTTTTACTGGTCCCAACGCGTCGATATGGTCCCCAACACGTGGTCCCCATTTCAATTACGTCGAAAAAAAATAAATAAATAAAAAGTAAAAAATAAATTATGAAAAAAAAATGTTTTTCAATGTTCCTTCCCAGTGGCGCACGGAAAAACAGAACATGATTATTAATGACGCACAAAATTGAACCAAATTGGGCTGGTTCAATTAAAAAAAATACTATATAAAATTTTATTATCCAACACTGGTATTACGTTAAATTATGAAACTATTTCATCTACATACACCCTCGCTTCCCTTCGACCATTTTGCGTAACATCAATTTTTGGATAATGATAAAATTTATATTGTTTTGAATTGAATCTGCCTGCTCCCTAAATTTGATTTAATTTTTTGTATGATTAAGATTCATTTTTTACCTTTCCTAGCGCCATTGTTGTGTTGATGAGAACATTGAAAAACTTGTTTGTTTTTTTCTCATAATATATTCAAAGAATCAACTTTTCAGCGTCTTCTCAATTTTTTTTCTTTTTCTGCGGTTTTTCTTTCATGTTTTGGTATTTTTCCGTAGCAACAATTCTTCCTTGGATCACGTGATACAACTATTTTTGATAAACGCATTATTTCATCTTACATTCATTAGTACAGGTGCTGGTGCTCTGTCTAGTTTATTCCGACGAAGAAGGTATATTTTATTGACTATGAAACCCGTTGATACCTTTTTTGTTTCACAATTGTAAGCTGTGACTAACGAAATGTTTTTATCAGATACATTTATACAGCATTTCCAGACAATTATTCTTATTCATATAATATATTTTATAAACATCCTTATTTTTCTAACACTTATCTCAGTTAAATACTCTATCAATAAAGTTCATCAATAAAGTTCATATCATATCAATAAAGTTCATCAATAAAGTTCATATCATATCAATAAAGTTCATCAATAAAATTTATATCGTATCAATAAAGTTCATTTCCCATCAATAAAATTCATTTTTTATCAATAAAGTTCATTTCTTATCAATAAAGTTCAAATTTTATCACTTACCACTTACGACACACTTTTAGGTTCTCATGAAAATTCATTAAACTTCAAAATGAAATTAACCTAAATCAGACATACCTGAAAGAGAAAATAAAGGAATTATTAGCAAAAAAAAATCTTTTGACACAATCAGTTACTGTAAAGTATATTAATTAAATATAAAAATCTCATGTTTCAACAAATGATTTTTCTCTACAAAGTTGATGTTTCGAAGAAATCATAAAACAAATCTAAAAAAGAAATCTAAAAAGAAATCTAATCATCAGAAATCTAAAAAAGTTTATATTCGTATTTTTTTTTTTGCTTCCTATGCCAAAACAGAAACTCTGTGAAAATGTTTTCGATGTCTGAGGAATCAATTCCTTTAAATAAAAATTAATTAGAGTGTGGCTCAACTCCGCTTTCTTCTACCAAAAATTCCTTCGTTTTTTTTTTCGCATTTTACAGGAAAATTTTTGAGAAATCGGTTTCGTGGATCCAAATTATTACAACTATAACGTGTTACCCTTCACTTTAAATAACTTGAAAAAATCTTTCGATTGATATCATACTTGACAATGCAGCCATCGGAGGGTAACTTGCCCCCAAGGGTAACTAATGACGTAACTTATTATAACTATAGTGCATTACCCTTCACTTTAAAGAGCTTGAAAAAATATTTTGGATGATACCATACAATGTACACCCTCCCCCCCTGGCGGGATTACTTGCCCTTCCAAGTGGGGCTAATGACGTCACGAACAAAATAAAATTGTATCACGGCTATTTTTCACAATTATTGAAACTATTAATTCTTTTGATCATTGAGCCATAAATAAACCCTTTTGTTCAACGTTATGTCACATTTTGTTCTATGCTGCCATTTTAATAGAATATAAAAATTTCGAAGTTTTCGCTTGAGTTTATAAAAATTCTACCTAGTTCTGGATTTATTTTATAACAAAGCCGAATATAAAGATTTGAGAAAATCCATTAATATTTGTGGCCGCTATTGTGTACACAAGAAATCGACCACAGACAGACAGATATTACAGACAGACAGACATACAGAAAGACAGAAATTCTATGTTGTTCTAGATATTTCATCAAAGCCGGATATAAAGTTTCGTGAAAATATTTTAATATTATTATGGAATCTATCGTTTACATATGAAATCGACCATGCACAGACAGTCAGACAACATTCCAAAAATTGTCAAAACGTGTTCTGGAGATTATAAACATATATTGGCGACAAAATCTCGAATTCGAAAATTTTCGTGAAAACAATATTTTTTCAATACTACATATAAGGAAGTAAAAATTCAAAATTGTACATCAACAACAACAAAAAAAACTAAAAAACAAGTTCGAATATTTAAAAAAAATGTTGCTGAGATAATTCGTCCCGGAGATTCAGCTACCCTTGTAACGAATATCGTGGTTGTCATTCTCATTAGCTTTAATGTTCCGTTCAGCGTGACAGATAGACGAACAGGAAGACATACAGGCAGAGAGAGAGATGGGGGGAGGGACTATTGTTCTAAAAAAGCCAAAATTTTGAAATGCTTGGCAATTTTTCCGGAAACGTGTGGTGGAAAAATGTATTTTGGAGGGGAATTTTGAATACACTCATTTGTTTTTAGTGTATCCTTTTAAAATGTTAAATATACTTTAAATAATATAAAAATACATACTCGGCTCTGCAAATGCTTTTTATTAAAATGAGTCTAATATAGTACATATAATTGATATCATTTGTAAGTTTTTACAAGCTAGGCAAAGTTTCCGAGATAATTAACTAATGTTGTAAGTGCATTCCTAAGATGGTTCGTTTTCTCTAACCCATGCAATCAACAATCAATTGTGGCAATTATTTCTAAAACATTAATAATTTTAAAAATATTGCAAAATGTTCCTTATAATTTCTTTATTACAAAAAAAGTTACAGTATTAAGTTTGCTTTCGGCAAAGACTTTTAAAGCAAAAAGTTAATTGGAGTGTAACTTAACTCGACTTACTTATACCAGAATTCCTAAAACATATATTAAAACATATAATGACATCAAAATCTCGAAATCGAAAATCTTCGTGAAAATAATATTTTCTCAATACTGCGTAAGAAAAAGTAAAAATTCTAAACAAAGGATTTTCTGTACTGTCACAAACACAGTCAATCTACACATCCTTAGAGCCTGAGTATCAAGAAGACGCGCAGTGGGCATTTGTGCTTGATCCTTAGACCCTTTAAATTAACTGTATATTAAAACAATTTTCATAATAAATCGAAATTTTTTATGAAGTTTTAAACATTATAATATAAATGGTTAAACATACATATTTTTTCAGTATTGTTAACATGATACTGAACAAAATACCCAAAATGAATTATGTGTTAGGGAGAAAAATGAAAATGGCTATTTCAAAATTAGCCTCGAAACAGAAATCGGATTTAATTACAGTTATAAAGAACTTTTTTCATGTCAATAATTTATATAATATTATTTATTCATATATATATATATATATATATATATATATATATATATATAATATTAAAATTGTAATTCCAATGGTAGAATGGAGGTAGTAACTCATAATACACTATCTTAAAATTTGCCTACAAAATACAATAAAATAAAATGAAATTCAACCATAATGAGGAAATTACAATACATATTATAGTTCAGAAAGCTAAAGATAATCAACAAATGACAATGGTGAGGTATCGAAAAAAGGAATACAAAAATAATCAAGCATTAAACTTGCACGTGGAAGAGCTCTAGACTTAAGAATAGTTCATTTCGAAAAAATTATTTTTCAAGTCCTAATATTTAAGCAAATTGAACACAAAAATGCTTGTTTATGAAACACAAGATAGATTTTATCTATAAACATGTGTTATTAGGACGACAAGCATAAAGATTGAAAAAATAGAAAGGAAACAAATACCTTGAAATACACCTCATATGTACAACAATGACGAGCAAAAAATGACTAGACCAATGTTGCCATTCGGTAAAAAGTAAAGAAGTGAACTACTGTTGCCAAAGTGTGTAATAAAAATTGTACTGCGTAATGGCAGTAAATTGTGATATTCTACAGTAAAAGCTTCAAAATAAAAAGATGAAAATATATTGTAATGTAAAAACAAGAGAATGTAGAATTATGCTAAAATTAGATACTAAGGAGAGATTATTAAGAATTTTAAGCTAATCGAAACTTATTAACTATACCATTTACTAAATATGCTGGATATTCATATAATTTAATGGTAATTTTGAGGTTATTAATGTGCAAAGCATGAAATTTTTTATCTGATAATCTATAAATTCTAAAAAGTTGATTAAGTATAATATTTATAAATTTCTAAACAATTGAATCGAGTTGCAGGAATTAAAAGGTAATATTTCATTAATATTGAATTTAAAAAAATCTTTTTTATCATATAAATTAGTAACTATCCCATTAGTAGTCTCTATAATTAGATTCAAATCCAAATAATTAATATTGTTACTAATAGTAGTTTCATTAGGTATTAATTCCAAATTATTCGGATAGCAATCTATATCTATGACATAATTATCAGTAAATACTAAACAAATCAGATCATCTACATATCTGTAAATTTTATAATCTGTAGAAGCAAAGAATTTTTCATAATGATATAGGTATAAATTAGCTAACATACTGCTACTAAAGCCACCTTGTGGTACATCTGAGACTTGAATTATAATTTATTACCTTGAAAAATATAATTATTGAGAAGAACAAAATGGAGAAGTTTAGGAAAATTGGTAAATTTAGTAAGATGAGAT
This sequence comes from Amaurobius ferox, assembly GCA_951213105.1. Classification (NCBI taxonomy): domain Eukaryota; kingdom Metazoa; phylum Arthropoda; class Arachnida; order Araneae; family Amaurobiidae; genus Amaurobius; species Amaurobius ferox. The sequence continues at coordinate 109,779,013 of OX578152.1, read as the reverse complement.
TGATTAGTAATATAAGCATTATATAAAACTAAAATGACATCATAAAGATCAGTGATCTTAATGTTATTAAAAAGATCTTTAAAATCAAAAGTTTAAAATCCTATTATTTTACCTAGTGAAGTTAATTTAATTTTTAATCCTTTACTATTATTTAGAATAATGTAGTTATCACTAAAGTCACGTAAATTACTAATTAGTACATTTAACTAATTTACTAGCAGTAGTAGAGTATGAATTATGACCACTCGTTACAGTTATAAATTTAATTGGATTTTTATGAAATTTAGGAATAAGTACAATATATGGAAATGTCCAAAATTTATTATTAATATCTAAATCACTATACATATTGATAATTTTCAATTTGATACTATTAACAGAGTGTGAATCCAGTTTAAATAGACTATTATTTTTTAAATAATCTAACAGATATTGTATATATATATATATATATATATGAATATATATATATGTATATGAATATATATATATATATATATATATATATATATATATATATATATGAATATTTAAACCAGCTTTTTCGAATACATCGACTTTCTGATCCTTGGTTTCACTTTCTCCACATCAATAATCTTAAACGCATTTGTCAAAATTACCAATATCCGGAAATATTTGTAAATAATATTATTAATAATTTCAAATATACCACGTAATAATTTTACACATACATTATTTATCTTTGTTTGGATAACTCAATTTTGAGAATTCACCCATTCTTATCACCTAACTTACCACTTGGCCTGAGTCTAATACTGTTTACTATTTTCGAATGACTATTTTCCACTTGTCCTGAGTCCTATACTGATTACTATTTTTGAAAGTCTCCATACAGAATATGTATCGTTCAAATGTATTCATTCCGGTACCCTCTCGCATTGACGAAGTGAGGAGAAATGCTCAGTCGCTTGTTCAACATACTCGTGGTAACAATGCTTGTGAGTTTATATTTCTGTTCGAGGAGGTATTATTTTTCTGATTTGTAATTCAATTGATTTATTTTTCTCCTTCCACTAGCCAGTAGACAGTTCCAATGGTGTCTATAGTTAAATACTATCGCCATTGTCAGAAACTGGGTATTCTATCGGTTTTAATTCGAATTGTATGGCTGTCCTGATGAGAATGCAATTTCGAACTAACCGCCATTTTTTGTGTAGTTTCAATTGATTGTTCTCTATGTCTTAATCTTTTATCTTGAGCTAATTATTATTGCCTTTTCTCATTTTTGCCGTGTTTTCTTTTTAATATATTTATATACTTTTAATTGTGATTTTTGTATCCTAATATTCTTCTCATCCCCCTTTCCATTGTAGTGATATGTTACCTTCTATCTTTATCCTTAGTCTTGGTCTATAGTTACTCATTTGTAACAGATATGCTAGAGATGGGTTTTTTTGTACATACAGTAGTTTATGCATAATTTTCGATTAAAATCTTTCAATTTTTATATATATATATATATATATATATATATATATATATATATATATATATATATATATATATATATATATATATATATATATATATATATATATATATATATATATATATATATATATATATAAATTAAAGAATTTTTATTTAACTTATATTATATATACCTGAAATTGATCATTAATGGAAAATGTTCTGTATAGCAAAAGTGAAAGGAAGATAGACTGAAATGTAAATGTGATATCAAAAAGACTATAAGACAAGTTGTTGAATATTTTAGAAAGAACATTATAAAAAAACATTATAAATAAAATAAGTACTAAATTGATATAAAATACCCCTTTTTTCCTGTTCCATATATAAGTTAAGGAATGGAATAAGAATTACATGTGGTAAAGATGGGTGAAAAAAAATTTTGTAACTACACATTTAGATGAAAGTATTTTTATAAATCATATATGCAATGCAGGTACTTAAAGTACTAAGCCCCTTGTTCCCTGCATAAACATACACACACACACACACATATATATATATATATATATGTATGTATGTATGTATATATATATATATATATATCATACATTGTAGTGGTAGTAAAAACGATTATTTCCTATAAAACTTTAAAATATTATTATGACTTCTATACCATTTCTTGGTGGAAAAAGAGAGGATTTCAAAATTTCCTCTGAAAACTGTTGGCAACAGTTTAGAATTCTTAAGTACAAAATATTTTATTCAAATTTCATTTGGGATTTCAAATACGCTCGAAGTGAATTGCTAGAAGGCAATTTGATCACTTGAAGTAGTGAAACTGCACTTTTTTCTTTTAGGAAAAATGAAATACCATACTCAAGAATGGAATAAACGTTTAAAAATGATATTTGAACTGGCGATTCAAAAGGCTTGAAGAAACGTTTAAGAAACATTTGATAAATAAGTGCTGAACCTACGAATTCACCGAGTTAAAATCTTGCTTGGTGATAGCTTGAAAGAAAAGTCAATATTATTTTTTATAAGAACGAAAGAGAACATTACAAGGGAAGATTTTTAATACCGAATTTTTAATTTTTCATACGTTTCTGAATATGAGAAAGTATTATTTTCAGGAAAATTTCCGATTTCGAAATTTTGATGCCAATATATGTTTCCTCCTGAATGCATTTTGACTATTTTGGGAGTGTCTGTCTGTAAATATGTCTGTATCTGTATGCATGTCTGTCTATGGTCGATTTCTTGTGTAAACGATAGCGGCCACAAAGATTAATGGATTTTCACGAAACTTTATATCATGCTTTGTTATCAAAATATATAGAACTAGATATAATTTCTGTAAATTCGAGAGAAAATTTCGAAATTTAGTTGAAATTTTATATATTTTTTAACATGGCAGCATAGGAAAAATTTACCAAGACCAGGACGCTTGCTACTGGGGTTCCTGTGTCAGAGACACTCATCCCCACATCGAATATATAGATGTCAGACCAAATTTGGATTGATATTAAGGAACAGCTTTGATATTAAATTGCAGGTAGTCCGCAATGTCGCTGCACTCCAATGGGCGTGCAGTTTTTGATCAGCTTCAGTTTTTTTTTCTAATTGGTCTAGAAAAAAACTGTATTTGAATATTTTAGCAACAGATGGCAGCACTTGTAAAGTTTAAGATTCGCTTGGATTCGAACCAGAGCCCATTCGTTTGCGGAGCTGATTCTCTACCACACAAGCCAAAACTTCACCATAGGAAAAATTTGGCATAATCATGCATAAAGGGGGTTTATTTATGGCTCAATGATTACGATATTGTATAGTTTTAATTAATATTGTGAAAAATGGCCTTGATACAATTTCTTTGTTCGTTCCCTCTTGAGGCAGTGCAGCAATCCCCCCCACCTCCGGAGGGTACATTTTCAAATATGGTAACAGTCCAAAGATTGCTTCAAGCCCTTGAAAATGAATTGTAACACGCTATAATTTTAATCATTTGGATCTACGATAGCGATTTTTCAAAAAATTTCTTGTAAAATTTAAAAAAGAAAAGCTACTAAAAATGGATTAAGGTATGAGAAAGTCGACTTGAACTACATTTAAGTTAATTTACTTAAGAATTTTTTCAATACAACGTTTTAAACCAATTTATTGGGGAAAGATATTTCATTTTTATTTCCATATATTCACTTATTCATTCATTCACTCATTCATAGTCAGTAAAGAGCCGATCCTAGAGGCTAGCAAAAAGCCCTGCAACGTAAATTCATATCAATGAATTTTTTTGCTGAAATGGTACACTAAAATGCAGCAAAACGATAGCATCGAATGCAAAGATTGGTAACACAATTCAATGCAGTTTGCACTGGCAACTACTGAAAAGCTCATAACTGATAAATATATAATGTTGATAACTGGCATAATATAATACTATTTATCGTATAAATACTGGAAATGACATCGTAAATAATAACTCTGAAATCTACTTAATATTAGTAAGGTGCTACAGGAAAATCTAACGAAACTTTGTAAAATCAGTAAAAAATGAGTCGAATCATGCCTTATAACTTGAAAAAGGCGACAACGCCGCTAATAGCATAATGACGAATCATCATTACATAAATAACGTCACAGCTGATTGTTTCAGATACAATCCTTGAAATATAGACTATAATATAGAGAAAATAGAGATTTAAAACATGGAGATGGTGTAGTGGAAGGCCCAGACCACACAGCCAACCCAAAGGTTAGGCCAACCCAAAGGCAGTTAAGTATGTGGCCGGGAGAGAAGGTGTAGTAGGTGTGGAGAAGGTGTAGTGTAGGTCCTTGAATAATCGGTCCCAATCCTTGAAATATAGACTATAATATAGAGAAAATAGAGACTTAAAACATAGAGAAGGTGTAGTGTAGGTATTTCTCAAACATATCACTAGTTGCTGTCATGGGTAAAAGGAACGATTTATCATATTTGGAAAAAGGGATGATTATCAGGTTTCGGGCCAAGGATGACATTATTTCCGAAACAACGTAATTTGTGAACTGTTCGCGTGCTGCTGTGGTTAAAGTGTATCGTCAATAATGAAATGGCACTATTATGAATAAGCGATGTGAAAACTGCGGAGCACCATACGCCATTGATGTGAAAGGTGAACGTCGGCTCCGAATGATCGTGAGGTCCGATCACCGCGCTACAGTGGAAAAACTCACTGGCGGAATGAACCAGGGAGCTACTTGAAGTGTATCTCAACCGACCCTTGCTGCGTATGGGCCTCCGAAGCAGACAGGATGGTCACTGCACTTATGTTAACAAATGTTCATCGGCAGAAAAGGCTTACATTTGCACGGCAGTATAATAATTGGACCTTCTCTGATTGGAAAAAGAATGCCTTCTCCAATGAGTCACGTTTTCTGCTTCATTAAACGGATGGACGTTGGCGTATAAGGCATGAAAGATCGGAGAACAAACGCTCATCAACCATTACTGGAAAAACACAAGGCGGTGGAGGCAGCGCTATGATCTGGGGAATGTTTTCGTGACATTCTCTAGATCCACTTATACCTATGGAAGGCACTATGAACCGAATTCGTTATGAATCCATCCTTGCAGATCACGTACACCCATATACATGCTGATTGTCTTCCCCGGGGTGGATGGGATCTACCAGCACGACAATGCGAAGCTTCCTACAGCGAGATCTGTCCAAGAGTGGTTGGAGGAGCACGGTGAAGACTTCAAAGTACTTCCCTGGCCCCCTAATTCCTCAGATTTAAACCCAATTTAGCATCTGTGGGACCACCTCGGTCGGGTTGTTCGCTTCGAATTCTCCACCAAGCACCCTCCAGCAGCTGCCAGATGCACTGCAGTCAGCATGGCTCCACATACCTGTGAACACCTTCCAGCACCTTATTGGGTCTCTCCCAGACCGTCTAGCTGGTGGAGGGGCCGCGCTGCACACGGCGGTTACTCCAGATATTATCTGGTGGCCGCAATAATGTGATTCGACTTCTTATAATTACCTGAATTTACCTTCTTTAACAGTACGAAAATTATGTATAAGATCCACGGCGCAATATTTAAACATAATTAATTCTACATAGGGCACTTTTTCGAATGACAACATGTAAAACAAATTCAAAAATTCGGGCAACTCTACATTGACAATTATCAATATTTACAGCATCTTCAATAAGAAACAAAGTCCATATACTAAAATATTTTAATAATTAATTCATCAATTTGGCCTCATATTTGCAATTTTGACGATATTGTCATCAATCTCTATCGAAAAATCGCCAAGTTGGCGATATTTCGTTAACTAAGTCGCCAAGTAAACCAAATTCATCGCCAAGCTTTAGAGACAAACGGAGAAAAGAACATTTCCCATATATAAATGACTGTTGCCGAATTGTCAGACGTCGAAATACAAAACTGCTACCCAAAGTGTCTTCTCTCGTGAATAGAACGAACTAGAATAATGTTAACAAATTTATCGCATAATAATACATATACCTGCTGCAGCAGGTGCAATGTTTCTGTCGGCGATTTCCCCCAAACGCTGGCAGAATTTGATATCCGCACGTTGTTCTTCAAACGCCATTTCCGTTTTCGACGAACACGAACGACTACAGTTGACTGACACGCATTATCTGGAAAAAAACGTCTTCTTCTTTCTTTTCACATCTCGCGTCACATGTGCCTCTACGCCGCGGTAAAATAGTTCTCCTCTCCTCCAATCAGGGTTGAAGATATCAGCACAGTCTCCTCCGAACTTTTTGAGCCTACCCTATATATATATATATACCGGGTGGTCAGAATTAAAACACCCCTACTCTGAGCTCTCTATAGATCGAACTACTCAGTGTAAAGGCTCCAAAATTGTTGAACATACTATTCAAGACATGGGGAAAGGGATTACGCGAAAAAAAATTAGTTCCAGAAACACCGATAGGTGGCGCTGTACAACAGAAAATATGCTAAAAAACAACACAAAATACACATTTGTAACACATTTTATTCGAACGTACCAAACAAAACATTCATATCACAAGGACCTTATCGATGCAGGGAATGCTGCGTATAACGTTATCCATTGATTGTTCAACAATAGCGGTGACAACATCGTCAACGACATCTGAACGAGTCGATTTGCATCCTCGACCCGGCTGAACTCCAAGATGTCCAGTTTTCTCGAATCGAGCGATCATTCTCCTGAGAGCTTGTGGAAGTAACGGTCCTTTGCTCAAATTCTTAAGTCGACGAAACTCTCGAAGTGCAGCTGCAGCATGTCCTTTGTTTTCATAAAACAGCTTCACAAGCAAAGCGCGTTCTGGAAGTGTGACAGCCATCGCTGATAAGAATGAAAATTTCCCAGTTTTATCCCCTTTCATGCCCAGAACATAGTAGCTGCAAACCAGGGGTTTATGCAAATTTTTGTGCTTACAGTGCAAAATTGCAGTTACAATGACAGTTTAAGTTTCTTCACTTTTTTATCTTCTTTTTTTTCATATCAGCAAAAAAAATTAAAAAGGAAAAATTCCATATCGCATGTGTTTTTTTTTTTTTGTGTGTGATTATTTTGTGTCTTTTCAGCATATTTTCTGTTGTACAGCACCACCTATCGGTATTTCTGGAACTATTTTTTTTTTCGCATAATCTCTTTCCCCATGTCTTGAATAGTAGGTTCAAAAATTTTGGAGCCTCTACACTGAGTAGTTCGATGTATAGAGAGCTCAGAGTAGGGGTGTTTTAATTCTGACCACCCGGTATATATATATATATATATATATATATATATATATATATATATATATATATATATATATATATATATATATATATATATATATATATATATCCTTGATTTAAAAATTTTGCTTACATGCATACAGATATTACCTCAAAAGACTTCGATTCGAGTTCAGGTATGCTTGAAACAAGCTCTTCCGTCGGAAACTCAATTTCGATTCTTTCTGTCCCGTCACAATATTTTCCCTATACATTATACTATGTAAATAGGGAAAGTAAAAATGTTTTTATCCAAGAGAGTTCTCGATTCACTTTGCTTATTCCAATCGTCTTGCAATATCAGAGAAGAGGGAAAATTTTCTGTTTTTAAAGTATATGTTTTTAAAATATATGTAAAGTATATGCGTATATGTCGAAAACAGTACTAAAAGCTATGAACAGTAGACAAATAATTTGTAGCGCTTTAAAATCCCAATAAATATATGTAATTTGATTTTGATTAAGATTCTTAGGTCTTCAAACAAAATAATTGTAATCATCGAGGTGAGAACTCAGACCGAAAAACTTCAGTGATCACAATAAGCCCATCCTGTTAGTTGGAGACTTTAACGTAGACAAGAAACCAGAAAATATAAAGCTGCTAGACTTTCTGCAGATGATTTTCAAAGTAAAACTTGCATCAGATTCTACCACATAAAACTTGCATAGACTTGATAGTCGCTAGTAATTAAAAAAGATAAAGTTGTTTTCAATTATGTATTTTAATTTAGTTACCATAGACCCATATTATCAATTGCAAACAAAACAAATTAGACTTACTTAAAACAGTTAATAAACTTTTTGAACATTACTGGATATAGATTTATATTAACCCATTATGTGGTTAATATAAACCTATTTCATAAAAGGTATCTTTCGTTTAAAAATAACCAAGAAAGATCAATCATGCGTAAAGCATTGATTATAAACCCTTTTCAACTTAAATGAAATATTCTAAACATCTCTAAAAAGCGATACAATCAGCGGTGATATTTTTAAAATTATCACAGTACAATAATTTATTTAACTTGAAAACTTCATCAAAAAAGGAAATGCTGTAAAATCGTCTGGCTATGCAAAAGCGATGAATATTTCATTCATACGTTTTTATTCCAGACACCAGAGTTAAATAATTTTGAGTGAAAAAAATTCAGCAATTCTTATACAACCCATCTTGCAATCACTTGTTTATATTCTGCATCCATTAAAATTAGGCTTCGTTGTAGAAAATAATCAAAGTTTGATGATCATTTAAATTAAAAAATAATGTAATTGCGTTACCACAGAATATAGATGCACAAAAAATACCCAAAAATAAAGCGGTTTGAGGACGGATGAAACATTAAATATAAACTTAAAAGAACTTTAAAAATCACGATTTTGGCACTGGAAAAAAAGGTAGATGCCATATTTTATTTTGAAGTGGGTCACGTGATCCCTTCATATAATATAGGCATATTTTGTTGAAATATTTTTTATATATATTATGGGATAATTGAACATTTCCTGAAATTTTCGAAGCAATTTTTGAATTTTTAACTTTGCTTTAAAAAATGTTTGAAAAATTAGGTCCCATAGGGTTCAATGTATTTCATTTTTTCAACCCAGATTCAATCCAAAACTAATTGGGTGATGTTATTTATTTACATTCCCATATTCTCCACAGCCCGTCTCAATAACATACTAAAATTTTATTTTGATAAAGTCATTTTCACGACAGTTATCGTGTGATCGGACAGACGAGAGACAGAATGAATAAAGTCATAAACACCTTTCAACTATGTTATAAAGTGTTAAAAAATAAACATGTGGATTCAATAAATGATCGTAATTCAAGTTTAAATACAATATTTATGAAATAATTTGGGTCTTTATTTTTTAAACCTTTGATTTAAAAAATAACATGAACATCGATCCAGTAGTTCAAGTAGCACGTTGGGAAAAAATATAATAGATTTAATAAATGATTATAATTCAAAATGTTGAATGGATTCTTGATTTAAGCAAAGCCTTTGGGATAATCTACTTGTTAAGAACTTTCGTTTTAAAAGATTATAGCATGGTAATTTTTTAAAGCAGTATGAATGCTTTTAGAACTAGCGCATATTTTAAATCACGAGCAACGACGGGTATATCTTCTAGTAAATGTACAGTTACAAGTTTTTTTACCACTTTTACGAAAAATTAAGTCGTTAAGACAGTTCAGAGTAAATTCACAAAAAATTAAAAAATGAATATACCTAAAATAATACATCGGGTTGACGTCTTATATACAAAACAACTTCAAGGAATTTGCTTGATACAACACTTGATACAACAACATAAGCTTTCGCTGCTTAAACTAAAGCAACAAGAATCTAGAACTTGTAATACAGCTTTCACCAAGCGTACGTATCAACACAAGCGCGGGGAAGATTTTCAGGACTGCTTAGTTAAAAACAGTTCGAAAGATGTGTTTGTTGCCAGATTCTCTGAAGATATTATTGAATTCAAAGGAATAACGGGTTGGTGCTTTATATGCAGATTATGCAACGAAAATTCTTACCGTTAATTTTTCTTTTCAACTCTACCAAATAGAATTATTTGAGAAAAATATATTTTCATAGTGACACCAACTTTATCAGTAAAACCTTTTTAACACTTTACAACAAAGTTGAAAAGTGTTTATGACTTTGTTCATTCTTTCTATCTATCTGTCTGTCCGATAGCACGATAACTGCCGTAAAAATGACTTAATCAAAATGAAATTTTAGTATGTTGTTCAGAGGGTCTGTAGGACCTATGGGAATATAAATGAATAATATCACCCAATTAGTTTTGGATTGAACCCGGGTTGAAAAAATGAAATACATTGAGCTCTATGGACCTAATTTTTCAAACATTTTTTAAGCGGATTTAATTTTTTAAGCGGATTAATTCGCAAATTACTTCGAAAATTTTAGGTAATATTCAAATTGTTCCATAAAATATATTTAAAAAAATTCAGCTAAATATATTCAGTAGTGTTTTAAATAAAAATTTAAATAATAATTGCACCTCTTATATGAAGCGATCACGTGACCATGATATGAAAAGATCACGTGGCCCACTTCAAAATGATATATGGCATCTATCTTGTCTCAAAATCGTAATTTTTTAAGTTCTTTTTAATTCATATTGAGTTTTGTATCCGTCCTAAAACCACTTTATTTTCGCTTAAATTCTGTGCATCTACATACCGAAACAACGCAATTACAATATATTTGAGTTTAAATGATCATCCAAATTTGATTATTTCTACAACGAAGCCTATTTTTCACTTATGTAAAATGTAAACAGCAAAATATGTAGAATGAGTTGTTATAGAATTGCTGTATTTCTTTAACACAAAATCATTTAGTTCATGGAGCCTACATAGCTGATATGAATGAAATATTTATTGATTTTACAAAGAGAAGAACGATTTTTTCCAATGAAGTTTTAAGCTTAGAGTTTAATTACTTGTAGCTCCATGGTCTTAATTTTTAAATAAAATAAATTATTATAGTATTGTGATGAATGAAATAAATGGGAAAAAATTATTAATGAAATGCTGTTTTTACAGAGAGATCCAGGCGTGTTATTTTTTCTATGACGTCATTTGAATGAATTTCAGTTGGTTTCGATGAAGTTTCCAAATATAATAAATTATCGTAGTATTATTATAGTTTTAAAAATATTACCGAGGAATGTATTGCATTTTAGACTTGTTTAAATAAAATTGAATTGAAGTTGGAAAGTGTTTCACAATCAACGCTTTAAGCATGATTGATATTTCTTGTTATGATTAACGCCACCTGATGTAATGAACGCCATCTGAACTGTTTATTAAATTTTTAACATTCGTTCTCATAAATAACGAGCTCAGAACTTTTCGCCTCGTATCAGACAGAATTCACAAACTTCACGTGATAATATTTCGTGATTTTCAAAGCATTTAAAGTAACTATGGCGAAGTTTTCCTCAAAACATTTATACAGTATAGACATCTCCCTCTGTATTATTTCAATAAAACCTTCTGGTTTTATCGAAGTAAAATCTCACCAACTAGCTCCGAAGGACAGCCCAGTGGTTAGCGCGCGGAAATTTCACTCAGACGACCCGAGTTTGGTTCCCAGCTCTTCTCAAACTGTCTCCATGGTTACGAGGAGTACTAGTACGTTAAATATGTGGGTCTGAAAGACCTTCCGAGAGGTTCGTGGTGAGGAAGGAGAACACGGTCCCTGTGGATGCCGCTCCCACTGGGTTCCGGTCTAAATTGGGTGGTGGCAATTCTCGGCGTTTAAACAGATGCCGTATACATTCGGATAGGTCGTACGGTCAGGTTCGAAGAAGAAGAACTAGCTCCCCAAACTCCCTAATATATTCGGAATGTTAAAGAAAACCTGACAAAAGAAAACAGCTGCGAAACCGTGCAGAGCCCACTTCGTCGATAAGATCTTGCAATTGCGTCCCAGTAACTCAACGGTAGAGCGTCGGCTGGCCTATAGGGGGATTTCCTGAAGATCCGTGGTTCAAACCCCGGTTGAGAAGGCAAAGTTCTTTATAATGGCGCCGGAACAAATCAACCGTGTAGGTTAGTGCAAAGATATCGGAGGTATGAAATTGTCTCTAGTACGACTAACATGAATGCAGTGAACTCTGGTGTATTGAGCGCCAATTTCAAAATCGGGAGGACAGTGACTACGCTGGAAGCTAATTTGGAAGATAAAAATAGCATCGGGAGGCTAATCTGTGGTAAAAAAAATAGACGCTGGTCAGTTATACGTCTATCTGACATTAGAAAATGGAGAATGCAGAGCCCACTTCGATGATAAGAACTTGCAATTCCATCCCAGTATCTCAACGGTAGAGCGCCTGCTGACCAGTACAAAGATCCGTGATTCAATTCCCAGCAGGGACAGCAAGATTAGTTACAAACGGTTCACCGTTTTAGGTTGTTGTACTGGGACCTTCGGTCAAGATTTCGAAATAAAAACCATAGACTATGCCACTTATTTCTTATTAACTGTGCCACAGAAATCATAAAAGCAATACTCGATTAAATGTTTCCAAGTCGAGATTTGAACTAATAACACAATTCTGACTGTGTGAACTCCCCTTATAGGTAAGTTCTGTAAGCATGAATTTATGCATTGCAGCCTTAATTCAATCTTTCCTGAAGCAATTTGATGTCGGCTGCATGGTCGGCTGCATTTATCGGTCTCCATAGAGGTTCACAAAATTATAACATATAGCAAGTTTTTGTACTGGCATTGCATGTATAGGCCATTAATTGAGCCGTATTCCAACTTCTCTGTGATTGGTTTCTGACAGAAACGTCACAATGATGGCCGAGGACTAAAACTTTGAAGCACTGAAAATATTAAAAGTATAGGCATTTAACACTAGATTACAACGTTAGTTAGTACACTAGAACTTGAGATCAGTTGCCGCAACAGAGACAAATGAGTTGACAACCATGTTGCCTTTTGCTCTTAATTCTCTAACAAACACAGCACCAACAACACTACGTTGAAAGCTACTATCAAATGTAAACAAACTTTGCGGTTTTCGGTTATCTCAACAGTTAGTATGTTAAAAGAGTTAGAGATCTTTTCCTCCCCCATAGCTATAGCAATCGCAATGAATTAACAATTGTTATTCATAAAGGTTAATACATTAGATATTTTGTAAGGATTAACAGTTTCTATTTTCGGCTTCTTATTTTTCAAGCAGCGTCTTCCCCGAGAAAAGAAGATTCTAAATTATTATAGCAGCCGCGCAGATTGCGGACGGTAGAAGGAGCTACCAACCAGGTTCTAAAAAGGTGAGGTGCGAAGCACAAGAGACATGGTATGAGTCGGAACGTGGCGTGTGTGGATGCAGCTGACGCCAGAAAGGTTGAAGAAAGGGGACCATATACATTATGATTTATTATTTGTAATATACGTTAATAGGTGCTTATTTTATGATTTTCTGCAGTTTAAGAATAAACATGTCGTTTTTATGAAAGATGTCTGCGTGTTCATTCCGCCACCTTTACAATCTTTCGAATTTTAAATATTTTTTAAAGCATGACGAGCTCCCCGGGATTTGTGAACGCGGGGAAACGGACAAAGCCCCTACATTTTTAAAATGTTGACAGTTGCCATAGTTACGAAAGAGAACTGCTGTTAAAAATTGACAATCTACAACTGTTGTCACAAGCGGGTATGAAGAAAGGCATGTGCTGCTTGACATTCTCTGTTTTTTTAACAACTTAAAGACAGACATAGCGTTTAAGAACACAAGCTCAAACTCTAATGCTAGATATTTACTTTTAAAAAACACTTTGGAAAGCAGGCAGCGTTCCAAAAAGGGAATAAAATCAAAGTATGAAACAGCATTCCAGGGTTCTAAAAGAAATCCTCGGATTTCTTCACTTCATATCAAAAGTGTGTAGAATGAGAAATCCCGGAAGATTTCAAAGAAACTGCGATCAAGTATTTCAAAGCCATTTCAAGTTTTGATTCTCAATCTTTATGGTCATGGAGTAATTCTGAAAATTTCATTTCCTGAATTTTGCTTTTTCGTTATTTTATTCTTTACGAAATATTCTTTTCATTTTTCACAAAATATTTTTTCCTAAACAATGCCCGTGTCGATCTGTCATATATTCAATTCTTTATTAGGTCACTAACGTTACAAATATAAAAAAAACCATGAATAGAATGACAGCATTATAAATGAAGTCCTTCTCTGCCTTTTTACTTCCCTCATATAAGGAAAGTATTGTGACGGGGTCGAAAATTCGAATTCGAGTTTTCGACGGGAGAGCACGTTTCAAGCATCCCTGATCACGAATCGAACATTTTTAAGTGATGTCTGTGTGTGTGTGTGTGTGTGTGTGTGTGTGTGTGTGTGTGAAAGTATGTGTGTGTGTGTGTGTGTGTGTGTGTGTGTGTGTGAAAGTATGTGTGTGTGTGTGTGTGTGTGTGAAAGTATGTGTGTGTGTGTGTGTGTGTGTGTGTGTGTGTGTGTGTGTGTGTGTGTGTGTGTGTGTGAAAGTATGTGTGTGTGTGTGTGTGTGTGTGTCAGTGAGTCTGCGGAGATGATAACTGACGAACGAATGGACCGATTCGAACGAAATTTGGTCCAAAAATTACAATCCGTGAATACTGGAAGCTTATTGTTTTTATACGCAATCGAATATTCAGAACCCCCCTACATTTTCGAGTGCAATTTAGAAAAAATCGTCAAAAAATCAAAACCTCTAATAAAGTTACGCAAATAGACATCATGTAATTTTTACTTATGAAATTACTTATGTATTACTTACGTAATTACTTTATGTTATTCATTACTTATGCAATTTTTCATTAGAAAACAATTGACATAAATTTTAGAACACTAGCATGAACCGTGCTCGAGATATTGCACATTTTTCAAAAAAATTATCAAAAAATCATATAAAGTAAAAAAAAATATTACCTATTGAGAAACATGTTCTTTTTTCATATGTAATACCATGCGATACATTTGATGACATCATTCTCGTGGATCTAGCTCGTTCCATTCATGAAAAAAGATACTTTGAATAATACTTTTGTATTTGAACGCCAATAGTCATTTATCTGCTGTAAGAATAACTTATTTCTCCATCCATAACTCTTGGCGAGATATTGGTGACGAATTTGATTGAATGTCGCCAACTTGGCGACTTTTTTAAATGTTGCTAAATTACCGAAAAACTCGCCAAATGGATAAGAAGGACGCTAAATCAATGAAAATGACGACTAATTGACGAAAATTCAATATCTTGGAAGCAATATAAATATCTACTATAAATATAATCTATTTTATTTTACTGTAAAAGTAGTAAATTCATTGCATCATTATATAAAGAAAGTCATGTGCTGCCCGCATCAGATTTTTTTTTTCTTTCGACCCTGACCGTACGTCTTATATCCTTTTTACTGATTTTTTCTAACTTGAAAATAAGTCACATACTGATTTTGGTATAATAATAAAAGAAATTTGACAAAATATTATTATTAGTAGTATTAGTTTTATTATTATTATTTTGCAACAGTGTATGCTTGAAAAACATATAGATTGTTTTAAAATTGCTGAAAAAAAATGGAAATTCTAAAAAGTAACTGCACCTCGAAAAGTACATACGAAATAGCTTAATCATTTTTTTTTACTCTGATTCAATTGAGTAATATTGAGAATAAAAAATATGTATATAACAAAAAATATGTATTGATAAACGAAATATACTGATAATAAAAATATGTATTAATTATTCAATTTATACTCTATTAGAAAGACTTCTTCAACCCAGACTGTCCTACATACCCGAAGGTGTAAGATATCTGTTTAGATGACCGGGAGAGTGTCATCTATTTTAGACCGGAACCCAGTTGGAGCGGCATCCACAAGGACCATGCCCTCTTTCTCCTGCTTCCAACCTCTCGGAAGGACTTTCGGACCCACGGATTTAACGGACCCATACTCTGCATAAACACGGGGATAGTTTTGGTTAGAACCTAGAATCAAGATTGGGTCCTCCAGGTGCAATCTCCGTGCCTTAACCACTGGGCTATCCCGCCTCCATTCTTTACCTTCTTTCTTTCCACCCAGACCAGCCGACCTACCCAAAGGTGATTGGTTTCAGCTTGAACAGCCAGAAAAGTGCCAAATGATTTTGACCAGAACACAGTGAGGACGACATTCACATTGATCGAATTTTCTTTCCCCTACCACCAATTTCTGAGATGGACTTTCGAGCCCACAGATTTAACGTGTCCGTACTCAGCGTAAACACAAAATAATTTTGTGCAGAACCGAGAATCGAACTCAGGTCCTTTGAGTGAAATCTCCGTGCCTTAACCACTGGGCTGTTTTGTCCTGCCCCCGTCTTTCTCTGTCCTTCAAAATCTGCCGACTTTGGGATAAAATTAAGCAATATTTCCAACTTGGCGATTGTGAGAAGAAAGTCTCCAGTTTGACGCTAACTCAATGTCTTGAAAAATTAATCTTATAAATTCTTTGGTATTCCAGTGGCTTTGTGGAAATTTTTAATTTAATATTCTTAATTAAAAATATAATGAATTTCACTATTTGTGAACATGTACATTTCATTAGGATGTCTCGAGAGCCGTTAAATAATTACAATTTGTTAGATGAAGACTGAAGATGAAGTTAGATGAAGACTTGGAAAAGTTTGAAAACTTAGCGGAAAATGTTATTTTTCTCGAGTTTTCTGGATATACCTTTGCAGATATTTAAAAGCTACTATGTCGGGGTTTGTGGAGTTAAGATAGTATGTTTTGACTTGCGAAAGTTCTAAGAACAAGATTTTCTAACATGTGCATTTAATTGCCATATTATTGCATCGGATATTAATGCCAAAACTTAATAATAAGCTTAATAGTTAGAAAATTGATATTTTTCTTTAGTTACTATTAACGCTTATTTCGTCTTTGAATAAATCTGACGTTATCTAGATATTTTAACTTGATCTTGAATCCTGAGAATATACATTCACCAATCCAGAGGATGATATTACAAACTTTCATCTCT
>OX578152.1:109632218-109757218 GCA_951213105.1 Amaurobius ferox | reverse complement strand
TATGCACAATATATATATATATATACAGTATATATATATATATATATATATATATATATATATATATATAGCATTAACTGTGGTTTAATACAGATATTAACATAGATTTTATCATTGATAAGAAATGGACAATTTTGTAACACATATACACTATATAATGAAAATACTTCTTCTAAATACTCCGATTGTTTAGATGCTAGGCCCAAATGTTCGATAGTAGTCATAATATATTAGCTAAACCAAATATACGAACTAGGCCAAACATATTAGCCGACCCAAATATACAACAAAACCAAATACCTCGTGCATGTCAGACATGCACGAACGGTGTTGTATGTTGAAGACCCCGATCATTCGACTGACCCAAATGTTTACAGTAGCCGTTTGATTGGTCGGTAGTGGTGTTGTATGTAAAACATGTGTGAGTAATTTAATTTTGCCACAATCATGCTCCGTACAAAATGTCATATTTCTATGCCTCTCAGTTTGTCCTTCACCGTTTTCCTTCATAATCATCATAATCGTTCTTCAAACATCAAAAGTAACCATGACTATACTATTAGCTAATGTAGTGAATGTACATTAGTATAGTACATGTTCCTTCATCTTTTAGACATACCATCAACTTTTTTTAGAAAACATATATTGTTACAAATACTTGAAATATTTTCACAGCAAAGTGCTTACCCCCAAAGAAACACGATATTCACAGACAACTATTATTGTTACTTGAAGGTCCAGGTCGTTTGACCTGTGCGACAAATTTCGCGAAATGTAGCAACATAGCGACTTTCGGCAACTTCACGAATTTCGTAAATTGACTAAGAATTCCTTGAGTTGCGTGCTTCTATCTTCTAGGAGTTTCCGCAGAGGGTATATAAGTTTCATCGTTCAATAGATCTTTGATGTGATACCAGTACAAGCGAATTGTGAATATGTAAGTGCCTTGGGAATATAATCTTCTATTTCGTGATTCAGTTGAGCATTTAAGTTGGCTGTTTTGCGTATCTGAGAGTTGTTTTAGGACCTTGTGACTAGAGAATTATTAGCTATATCTTGTTCCTGTTTAAACATATTAGCTACATAAAAGTGTCAGTTATCCGAAAATGTGGACTCATCCTTGTATCTTGAAAATAGACGTACGATTCTTGAGGATACATTCCTTCTTTAATAGCTTCTTTTACGACTTTAATCTCTTCTTTCATCTCTTATTCTCCGACTTTCAGTTCTTCTTTAATCGTTTATTCTCCGGCTTTCAACCTTCCATCTCTTGTTTCCTCACATCTTACCAGTTTTTATCTCTTTTTTCTACACTTCTTCTTCGTCTTTAATCTCTTCTTTCGTCGCCTTTACTCCGGCTTTCATCTCTTATTTCCTCACATCTTGTATGGTTTTCATTTCTTTCATCATTTCTTTTTCGTCTTCACGAAACGAAGTCTTCTTTTATTGCTTATTCTCCGGCTTTCATTTCTTTTTTAATCGCTTTTTCTCTGTCTTGTTCATGTCTTGTTTCCTCACATCTTGTCTGGTTGTTATCTCTTTTTTTTTGTTACTTCTTCTTTGTCTTTAATCGCATTTTTCATAGCTTATTCGCCAGCTGTCCTTTCTCCTTTAATAGCTTCTTCCATGACTTTCATCTCTTGTTTCCTCACATCTTGTCCGGTTGTCATCACTTGTTTCCTCACATCTTGTCCGGTTGTCATCACTTGTTTCACTACTTCTTCTTTGTCTTTAATCTCTTCTTTCATCGCTTAATCCTCGGATGTCATTTCTTCTTTAATCTCTTCTTCGGCTTTTATTTCTCGTTTCCTCACATTTTGTCCGGTTGTCATCCCTTGTTTCACCACTTCTTCTTCGTCTTTAATATCTGCTTTCATCGCTTATACGCCGGCTTTCATTTGTCCTTTAATCATTTCTTCTCCGGCTTATCTCTTGTTTCCTCACATCTTGTCCAGTTTTCATCTCGGGTTTCATTTCACCTTATTCAACTTTCATTTCGAAATTTCATCTCGTCTTTCCGATTTTAATTAAAGCCGTTGTCTCTTTCAACTAACTGCTCCTTCACCACGTTTCTAGCTAAAAATTAATGTTGCTTGTTAACTTTCCAGAAATACCCGCTTTTGACGCCAAATGTTGCAACGTATCCTCAGGAATAGTTGGTGTATTCCCAGAATATAAAGATGAGCTCAAATTTCTGAATAACTAACACTTTTATTTAAAATATCAATATACGCAAACAGGAACAAGATGCAGAGTTGTATTAGAAGGTCATAAAACAACTATGAGGTGCACAAAACGACCATTAAATGCTCATCTCATTCCAAAAAGCAAAAGATTAGAATCTAAAGACACTAAAGTATTCTTAATTCACTTGTACCCACATCACCCTAACAACCGACTGAACAATGACCAGCTTATATATGGAAAGTTTAACAAAAGAGCACATAACTCAAGGAATTCTTATCCAATTCGCAATTGATAAGTTGGCAATAGTTCGCCAAATTTGTCGCCAAGGTAGCCGAATGTGTCGCCAAAATCAAGCGACCCGGACTATCAAATAATAACGGTGGCCTGCAAATGGCGTTTTTACTTAGGGACAGGCCATATGTTGTAAATATATTAAGGCTATTTGTAACAATACTAGCAAAAGGCAGGGCTTTGAATGGAATCGCGTATATGAAGTATGGGAACTGTGAAAGGTTTCAAATTAAAACTTAATTTAATGAAATTAGAAGCAAAAAAAATAAATTTTAATATTTGAGAATCCAAATACAAAAGAGCCTATAAGTTTATAGAATTTGAATGTTAAATGAAACAAATTAGAATATAGGAAAACAATGAAATCAAAAATTCAAAGTAGCACATTAAAATCGCAGAAACGTATTTAATATACAAGAGCACGCTTAAATCTTAATGCACGCAAGTAAACACGATCTGATGAGCTGTTTATTTGTGGGAAGCGTAGTGGGCATGCGCGGTTTAAAAATAGGCGCTTCGCCTTGTTACTGTTCCTTATAGTTATTAAAATTGTGATTCTGAAAACTTGCTGCGACACCTGCATACCACAAGTTCTAAATATCAAAACCTTTTCAAATTGAATCATAAAAATGGTGCACGTTACATAGCTCTATTTACTTGATACTCACGGTATGTAAAACTAGATTTCATGTCCGATCACTTGTAAAAAGCCTTGTTGTCCCAACCGGGATTCGAACCCTGGATCTCCGAACTGGCCAACCGACGCTTTACAGGTGAGTTATTGGGACGAAATTACAAGCTCTTATTGTCGAAGTGGACTCAGCATTCTCCACCCTCTAATTGGCGGGCAATTGACAATTTAACTGACCACCTCTTGCTATTACTTTCCTTATATACATAATGTATAAGGAAAGTATTGTGACGGGGTCGAAAATTCGAATTCGAGTTTTCGACGGGAGAGCACGTTTCAAGCATCCCTGATCACGAATCAAACATTTTTGAAGTGATGTCTGTGTGTGTGTGTGTGTGTGTGTGTGTGTGTGTGTGTGTGTGTGTGTCAGTGAGTCTGTGGAGACGATAACTGACGAACGAATGGACCTATTCGAACCAAATTTGGTACAAAAATCACAATCCGTAAACACTGGAAGCCTATTGTTTTTATACGTAATCGAATGTTCAGAACCCCCCTAAATTTTCGTATGAAATTTTGAAAAAATCGTCAAAAAATCAAAACCGCTAATAAAGTTACGCAAATAGACATTTCTTATGTAATTTTTTATTAGAAAACGATTGGCATAAATTTTAGAACGCTAACATGAACCGTTCTCGAGATATTGTACATTTTTCAAAAAAATTATGAAAAAGTCACATAAAAAAAAAATTCCTATTGAGAAACATGTTCACGTTTCATATGTAATACCATGCAATAAATTGAGTGACATCATTCTCGTGGATCTAGCTCGTTCCATTCATGAAAAAATATACTTTGAATAATACTTTTGTATTTGAACGCCAATAGTCATTTATCTGCTGTAAGAATAACTTTTTTCTTAGTGCATAACGCTTGGCGAGATTTTGACGACGAATTTGGCGGAATGTCGCCATCTTGGCGACTTTTTTGAAATGCTGCCAAATTAATGAAAATCTCGCCAAATGGATAAAAATGATGCTAAATCAATGAAAATGATGACTCATTGTCGAAAATTCAATATCTTGGAAAGAATATTAGTATCTACTCTATGAAAAACCTATTTTTTTACTGTAAAAGTAGTAAATTCATTACATTATATAAGGAAAGTCATGTGTTGCCCACATCAGATTTTTTTTTACCTCAGGTTAGCCTCCTGCCACTACTATTTTTACCCAGGTCAGTATCCTGACTGGTCGTTATCGTCTCAATTTGAAATTTGCGCTCAATCTTCCAAAGTCCACTGAATCCGTACTAGTCGTACGTACTAGAGTCACTTTCAGACCTCCGACATATTTGTACTAACCTGCAGGGTCGATATGTTCGGCCGCCATTGTAAAGAGCCTTGCTGCCTCAACTGAGAATCGAACCCTGGATCTCCGAAAACTGGCCAGCCGACTCTCTACCGTTGAGCTATTAGGACTTCTATCAAGGATTTTTTAAATACTTCAAATGCTCTCTATGTTTCCTCTGTCCACTTGAGTTTTTTCGTTGTTTTCTTGATACGTATAATGGTTCTGTTTTTCAGAGAACTCCTTTTTCAGAGCATCCTTTTTAGGACTATGCTCATACATAGTCCTAAAAAGGATGCTAATTATTTGTTGTTTTTTTGGAGTAGGAAATTTTTTGGCGGCTTCTATTTTTGATTCGTCTGTTTCAATTCTTTCTTGGGTTATTTTGTATCCAAGATATTTAAGCTTTACACACTGTATGCTGCCTTATTTTCCGCGTTTTCAGATATTTTAAGCTAAAAACCGATTGATTATAGCATCATTTTTCGATAGTTTTATTTGAATGCCAGCAGATGATTTCGATATTTGAAACACATCTCGGATGTTATAGTTACCACAATGGAATCAGAAACTATAAATAAATTCATTGATAATATATAATAAAAAATCGTCTGCTGTAACTATAAATTAAAACATCTCAAGAACGATTAATCGTACACCGATGGAATGCATTTTAAAAACTTATAATATTTTTTCTGTGTAGGATGGTATAAAAATGAATTTTATATGTCTTGTTGAAAGAATGGTAGAACAAAAATGTCCGCTATTTATACACTTATATTTTTTTTCTTTATTTATAGACCAAGTCCTATGTGTATGCAAAGTTTCAACTTTTTACAATCAAACAGTTTTGACCTGTGTAATTTATACCTTAGTCAACCTTCAATCTCACTCAGCTATTTTGCATACAAAAAACACCGTGATTTATAAATTCTAAAATTTTAGAATATTTTCATTATTTATGGGGAAAATCCCTCGTGTATACAGAGTTTAAAGTATCTAACTTCAGTAATTTGTGTTATGTAAGTGCCCTTTAGTATCTCAGTCAGTCGTGCTCAGCTGTGTGTTTAGATTAGCAGGATGAACGCAAAAAATGCTTCACATCAAAACTAAATTTAATAGCAAAACACCTTCTCTAAATAAAATATATCTTGCTCCTTCTCCATATGAGAAGTTTTTGTAAGAGAGAAAGGAGACAGGGGAAAAACCTCCCTGCCTGTAAAAATACCCAGCGGCACTTTTTATCCCATCTTTTTACATTTATCTTCATTTCTTCCCACATGTTCTAGGTAAGATACCGAAATCCCCCCCCCCCCCTTGTTGATGCAGTTGCTATGACAACCAAAAGACCCGAATCAATATATAACTTTTACCTCTAACAAGTGAAACAAAACACGGCATCACTTGTAAAATAATCCGAAGATTTATGTTTGAGAAGGATGAGAGGGTGGGGGGGGGGCTAAAAGCACCCGGGACAAAACATGCCAGATGTGTCAAAAGAACGTGTCATCGCCTTTTCTCAAAGTTTCCTCACCCTTTCTTTTGTGTGGCTCCATCAGCTTTCTGCTCTTGGTGGCAGATGACTTTTTTTACTTCCTCATGCTAGTATAAAGAATGTATTATTTTCCAGACATTTTATCAAATCGAGATTAACACGGAAAATTACATTTTAAGACCTCCTGAACTCATTCTGAACTTAATTTAGGAAATATATGCATATTTATGACATTGTGAATATATATATATATATATATATATATATATATATAATATATGTATAATATATATATATATAATGATATATATATATATAAATATAAATAAAAATTGAAAGATTTTAAGCGAAAATTACGCATAAACTACTGTATGTACAAAAAAACCCATCACTAGCATATCTGTTACAAATGAGTAACTATAGACCAAGACTAAGGATAAAGATAGAAGGTAACATACCACTACAATGGTAAAGGGAGATGAGAAGAATATTAGGATATAAAATTCACAAGTAAAAGTATATAAATATAAATATAAATAAAAATAAAAATAAAACACGGCAAAAATGAGAAAATGCAATAATAAGTAGCTCAAGATAAAAGATTAAGACATAGAGAACAATCAATTGAAACTACACAAAAATGGCGGTTAGCTCGAAATTGCATTCTCATCAGGACAGCCATACAATTCGAATTAAAACCGATAGAATAGCCAGTTTCTGACAATGGCGATAGTATTTAACTATAGACACGATTGCAACTGTCTACTGGCTAGTGGAAGCAGAAAAATAAATCAATTGAATTACAAATCAGAAAAATAATACTTCCTCGAACAGAAATATGAACTCACAAGCATTGTTACCACGTGTAAGTGGAAGAAGCGACAGAGCATTTCACCTCACTTCGTCAATGCGAGTGGGCACCGGAATGAATACATTTGAACGATACATAATATGTATGGAGACTTTCAAAAATAGTAATCAGTATAGGACTCAGGAAAAGTGGAAAACAGTCATTCGAAAATAGTATATATATATATATACAGGGTGTCCAGTGCTATCGGTGCCCAATGGTTATTTCCTCAACCGTTAGTCACAGAGATACACTTACAATTGCAAAAATGTTTTAAATTTCAAAATCTATTACCCTAGAAGCAGTTTAAATCAATAAATGCATTTCTGAAAGAAATACGAAATATAAATTTTTATACATTCCCCCGGTCCTACCAATTATATTTAGGAAAATCATCCTCATACAATTTTATGCAGAATAAAAAAAAATCATCCTTTTACGAGCAAAATTGACCGACTTATAGCTGTTTAAAGTTGGAGCAGTTTTGTGCTGAGAAATGGTCAGTACGGTCTGATTGATAGGTTGCCTGAAATGGGACATTTTTATGCGTGGAAAAGCGACTTAAGTCATAAAGTTTAATGCTTCATAACTCGGTGAATTTTGGTCGTAAAAGGAAGATTTTTTCTTTATTTTACATGAAATTGTATGAGGATGATTTTCCTAAATATAATTGATAGACCCGGGGGGCCGTATAAAAATTTACATTTCGTATTTCTTTCAGAAATGTATTTATTTATTTAAACTGTTTCTAAGATAATAGATTTTAAAATTTAAAGCATTTTTGCAATTGGAAGTATGTTTCTGTGACTAACGGTTGAGGAAATAACCATTGGGCACCGATAGCACTGGACACCCTATATATATATATATAGTAAAATCCTTCCTCCCCAATCAGTAATCGGACGAATCGCAATTATTACCCTTCTTTCTTTCGACCCAACCCGTCCGACCTACCAGAAGGTGTAAGGTATTAATTTGGAGGGCCGAAAAAGTGTCACCCAATTTAGACCGGAACCCAGTGGGAGTGACATCCAGAGAAACCGTACCCTCCTTCCCCTACCTCCAACCCCTCGGAAGGATTTTCGGACCCACAGATTTAACGCGCCCGTTCTCCGCGTAGACTCAGGGAAATTTTGGGCAGCGCCGGGAATCGAACTCGGGTCTTCCGAATGCAATCCTTGTTCATATTAATCATCATAATTTTAATTTATATTTCGGAAAGCGAGTTAGTAACATAATTGGATATTTTGATGAAAGTCTATGGTCGGAGTATCCAGATGAAATCGGGGCGAAAACTTAAAGTGTTAGCTGGCTATAAACAGTTAGCGAATAACTTGAAATGCTTTCAAAGTCTGTAAACGAAACAAATGAGTCTGAAAAAAATTAAGTAAACATTGAAATTTACTGGAGTTTTATTTTACAAAATATTATTCACCCAAAACGACTTCTTCCCCCATCGTACTGTAGCTACCGCCGATAATTTTTACATTATTTTTAAACCTCGCAACTTTCTGGATCTGTATTGTATGAATAAGACATACAAGCATCCGCAAGTATACCCCTTACCATCACCCAAAACCCTATTAACCACCTGTGGTCCTCATAGTCCAAACTATGAATAATTCAAAACACCATTTATGTCTGTTCTACCTACCACGCCTCATTGACATTGCATCAACTCACACCCCCACCCCACAAAAATCATTTTCTGTTCCTTCTCCCCTGCAACCCCCTTGACTAAAAAATAGAAGAGCAAAAAATTGGAACCGCACAATGGGGGCTAAGAGACTTGAGATCACTAAGTCTACCCTGGGGTATATCAAGAGTCACTTAGTGTACCCCGATACTCACTTAGTACCTGGTTTGGAATAGTGTTGATTCAGCGGTGGGACCGTTGCTATGGTGATGAGCAAGGTAGGGATTAGATATCGGACAAAAGTATCGATACTGTTGTAATGGTATCTGTAGATAGAAAAATCGATGTTTGTGTTTGAATTTAATAGAATGATGGTAGTAATGATAATCTCGAACGTATACAGTAGTATTTCAATATATAAAATTGTATGGAAACACGTCAAAATAATCAATACTTTAAAAATAAAGACAACCAAAAAAATTGGCCATCTTAAAAAGTATTTCATTAAAATCTCCATTTACGACTTACTAAAACCACACAGCCACAGAGCTTTCGGGCATTGCCATGCCCTTCATCAGTGGCAAATTGAAAATAATTGGCGAACATGTGCTTAAATACAGGCTATAACTGCCAGATAAAATTTACATATTAATCATTTTACATTTTTTTAAATACGAGGCATTTAAAATATTTTTATTTTAAAATATTATTGGTTATCATTTAAATTTTGCCCCTTTTTCCTTTTAATGTATTTTTTGTATTTTATAATTGAATAATATTTTAAATGCCTCGTATTTAAAAAAATGTAAAATGATTAATATGTAAATTTTGTCTGGCGGTTACGGCCTGTATTTAAGCACATGTTTGCCATTTATTTTCAATGTGTCACTGATGAAGGGCATGGTAATGCCCGAAAGAGCTACGTCTGTATGGTTTTAGTAAGTCGTAAAAGGAGATTTCAATAAAATACTTTTAATTATGGCCAATTTTTTGGTTGTCCTTATTTGTAAAGTAAGTAAAATACACTTTGTGTGTAGGCTAAAGAAATCTTAAGGGGACGGTGAACGTTGAAATTTTTTTGATTTATTTATTGACTTAGAAACGTGAAAATTTGTACAAATATTCCTCTTAACATTACTATATACAATACCATTAACTTTTTTTTTAATTTTGTTATAATTTTGTATTTTTTATTTATTTAATTTTTTAACGAAAATTTGAAAATACTCCTTGCGTACCATTTGTTCACATTTTTGATTAATTTTACATTATGATTACTCAAAAACACATTATGAACAAATTCGGGTATTCATTTTTAAAGCCCTTAGAAAGTTAATTTTTTAAAAATATTTTTCGGCATTAAAACTTAATTTTCATCATTTAATTAGGTTCTTAATCACTTTTAATTACCTTCATAAAGTTCAATTATAAAATGCATACCCAGTTTCATTAAAAAGTATGAGAGTTGTCTTCTTGCCAAATTTCATGCATCTCAGACAAAAATGAAGACGCATGGAGCATTTTAAAAATGTAAAACCTTTGAAAATTCCGTTTTGAAAAGAATGCATTCAACCTTTTGCTTACGGGTGGGACAGCGTCCATCCCAAACGAAGACCCTCCCAAAAAGACAGATATTTGACATACCTTACCCCAAACAGTTCGATCCCCTTTGCAGGCATTGGCGGCCATGGAAATCGCCAACAGAAACATTGCACCTGCTGCAGCAGGTTCATTAAATTGAGTTTAATTTCACAAAATAGCAACTGTAATTATTTTAAATGACACAAAATTTGCATTTTTAATTCACTTTTCGTTTTCATTTGGTAACTTTATTTCAAAGGCGGCGTAGCGAAAATGCGAAAAAACTAAAATATCTCGAGAACGGCTAGTTCTAGAGAATAGGAGTTGGTCCCATTCTTTTCGTTGTCAAAAATTATGCATAAAATAAGCATTTAATTGATATATTTGAGCTTACGTAGTCTTTCATTTTTAGATTTAACGATTTTTGCGGACCAAATCGCAAATAAAGGCAGGTTCTTATTTTTCGAATCATACCAAAATCGAATTAGCACCAGGTTAGCCTGCAAGTGATTTAACTACCGAATTTTGTGAAATTTGGTCTATTAGTTATTTGGCTAGGATAGATACAGCAATTTCAATGAGCCATTTCGCAAAAAAAGCAGATTCTTTTATCCCGAATCGTATCAAAATCTAATCAGCACCAGGGTCACCCACAAGGGACTTACATACCAAATTTTATGAAATTCTGTCAATTAGTTGTTCACTTAGAGAGGATACAAAATCTTCACAGACAGGCAGACAAACACACACACAGACGTCACTCCAAAAATAGTTTCTTTGTATTCTAGAGGTCTCAAAACGTGTAGATCCGCCGAAAACTCGTATTACGATTTTCGACATGATTCCAATACTTTCTCTATACATTACCATATATTGCAGGAAAAGTAAAAAGGATAAGATCATCGCTTACCGTATGCAAGTAATTTCAATGACGTCACACCCATCTGTAAGATATAGGCAACACAAAACGGGATATCAGAATTGACGTACCAGTCACGACTTCGAATGACATGCTAATCAAAAGTTTGCCAATCAGTGAAGCTTGCCAGGTATTTATTGCCATCCATATACGCGTTTTAAAGTCCCAAATGCTACAATAGATAGCCTGATGGTCTACCATCCAAGGCTGCTGAAGAACTCCAAGCGGCTAAAGGCTTCTCCTTTGTAAGAGACCCGAGGACCCGTATTTACGTGCCAAACGTTGGCGTAGTATCCAAAAAATGTAGCATCTTTGAACTGCCCCAAAGTTTTTAAAAAAATTTAACAACTCTTCGACTTCGAGTTGGATCGTATCCTTCTTCTTCTTTGACTCAGACTGTCCGACTTACTCGACGATGTAAGATATCTTTTCGGAGGACCAGAAAGTGCCACCCAATTTAGACCGGAAGACAGTAAGGGCGTCGTCCAGAAGGACCGTACCCTCCTTCCCTGCCATAGAGAAAATGATTCTCTGTGAATGTGAGATCTAGTATCACCAAAGATACAATAGTAAATTGGTGAGTATTTACAGGGGATTCTGCTGATGATTACCAAGTGCTATAAGACGACATCTAAAGATGCATTAGGGATCTTAGTAGGTGTTACCCCTATTGAGTATAAAGCTGAGATGCAACATGTCTTGTATAAAGTGAAGACAATAAAGATGAATTTGGTTTCTCATGGTGTAAATACTTCTATAAATGAAATATATTTATTTGATTTTGTGTGAATTCGTGTAATATTTCTAAGTTGAATTATAGTGAACATATTCCTGATCTAGGTATGGAAGCATACACCGATGAATCAAAGATAGGAAAAGATAAAAATTGTAAAGTAGGTGCAGCATATGTTATTTATAAAGATGGAAGTGAAATATATAGCAAGAACTATAGACTGTCTAATAATTTAACAGACTTTTTACCGGAGTTATATGTGATTAGACAGATTGTCAGATGGATTATAAATAATCTGGAAGAAGGCAATATTAAAATATATAGTGATAGTAAATCCTCACTAGTCTTAGTAATGAGGAACATAATCACCATTGGGTGAGTGAGATCAAGAAGAAGAATAGAATTAAATTGGATAAAAGCCCATGTGGGGTACATTGGAAATGAAAAAGCTGATATTCTAGCAAAATAAGGAACAGTTAAAGATACAGTGGATGTGGAAACCCAGATTACATGGACTCAAGTGAAAACCAAGATGAAGATGGAAACCAAGAAACTCTGGCAAGAGAAATGGGATAAGAGTGAAAAAGGAAGATCAACTTATAATATCTTCCCAAAAGTGAATAATTTTAGATGTATTCGTAATTTCTATTACAATTAGTTTATGACTGGGCATGATGTTTTCCCAAGTCATCAAGCTAAGAGATTTGGGAAATCGAAATTTTGTATGCTTGATAATGAAATTGGCTCTGTAAATCATTATATATATGAGTGTACTAAATACGATTCTTTGAGAAAAGAAATGTTTCTTATTAATTTTAGAAATATGGAGGGGAAGGAATTGATAAGTTGAGAAAAAGCGCGAAAATCTCTGTGTTTAATTGTTAAAAATTTATTGGATAGCTATAATGTTTAATGTAAATAATGTTGTATATGATGTATTATATGATTTTTTGATTTGTTAAATGTATATCTTGTTTTGCTAAACCGAAGGCTTGATCATTTAGTTACAGACGAAATTTAGTCTGTTGTTGGAAAAATGGTGCATTTAAATTCTTGCATTTAAATTTTCTTAATTTTCAAAAATCTCTATCCTCACCTAATTTTCGCAGAAGGAATTTAGGTGAGGATAAATACCCTCAGTGGAATTTTTCCGAACTCAGGGACTCCAATAAAACTAAATTCCTTGATCCTACACGCATTTTAGTCGTTTCTGATATCGATTCCTATTGACGAGACAATTCTCTACAACTTTTGTTTATTTAATCTATCTCGCTTTATTACCGAAATCCTTACTTCTTAAATTCTCCGCTAGTGGCGCTGCAATCCCTTTTATTCGATCGGGCATGGTCAATTTACTTTAGGTAGACCCAAAGCGCACACTAGTGAACCCTCCCTTACAAAATTACTGGAGTACTCTGGGGCTTTCTTAAGAACTCTATATAGTTCAAATTAAAATTCTAT
Organism: Amaurobius ferox; assembly: GCA_951213105.1. Classification (NCBI taxonomy): domain Eukaryota; kingdom Metazoa; phylum Arthropoda; class Arachnida; order Araneae; family Amaurobiidae; genus Amaurobius; species Amaurobius ferox. Next base: position 109,744,085 of record OX578152.1, on the reverse strand, counting down.
AGCAGTAAGAATATTCGTTCTTGAGTGTCAGATGTCGCGTTGGAAATCGCTTTTGTCGTATTTTACGAAAGAGAATTCTATTTAGCGATCGAAAAAAAGCTTTGGCTAAAATTTCGACGATTATGAATTATGCCTATGTCAAAATCGAAAATCGTTATATACAGCTCGTGATATACTAATCGTTATGTATACTACACTACTATGTCACGGGTCTTTAATATAAGGTTGGGCTATGAGCCCGGCAGCCAATCAAAAAGTTGTCAGCCTGACGTCGGTGAGCGTGGCATTTCGTCATTCGTGACGTCACTGATCAGGAGAACTGTTGCCAAAACACAGCAAGTTTTCCCATTATTGCTATTAACAATTTTTCGTTTATTTCAAAGTGGCAATATTCAGACGTAAACAACCTGATAAGAGAGTTTTAATTATGCCTGTAATAACATTTCCTCAGTGACATCCAAAGTGATCAAAAAGATTCTCGGTCTCTTCAGAGAGCCTAAGAACAAAATGCGCGCTTTTGCTGTTCCAGTGACATCATTTGAGCAGAGCTAGAATAAAAACAAAAGGTAATCATCCCCGGGGTGACCCATCCATCCCCCACCCCTCTGCTACTGTGTTTTTTCCCAAGACAGTGATCTTTGGAATTTGAGATTCTATAAATCAAACCACATTTTGCAATGTCACGAATTCAAAAATGTTCCTTCAGAAATAAAATTAAATACATTTCTAATAAATAATATTCTTAATTGATATTCCAGGGCGAATCTTTTACTACGGTAATCATCATTGACTTAAAGAACGTTTCATATACCCATTATGCATGCATCTTGTTAATGTACTTACGTTGAGGAAAGCGGACAAAACTTAGAGAAAATACACTCTGCTTTCAGTGTACCCATCACTCGAATTCACTTTACATGATATGCGTACATTATAACATGCTTAATTCGTTTATACAGGGTGATTAAAAAAAGATGGACCAAACTTTACGATGTGATAGTACACCAAACCAAGCATTTTTCGTCATAGTTTACCGGGTCGGAAATGAAACGTAATCGCGCCAATGGGAGTTTAATGATGAAACCTATTAGGTGAAGCGAAAACACAAGAATGACTTGTGAAGTTTCAGAATGAAATTTAATAAACAACAGAAAATATCAACCAGAATGACGTTTTCGGAGCGGTCGCTTCTCGACGAGTAAACGCGCTGTAACGCCTTTACGTTTCATTTCCGATTGGGTAAACTATGACGGAAAATGATTGGTTTGATGTGTACTACCTCGTAAAGTTTGACCCATCATTTTTGAATCACCTGTATACGCAAACTTTCAAACAATATGTAAAATAATTCTACACATGCATTCCTTCCAATTTAAATTTCAGAACATTCCTTTAAAACGTCCTCTAAAAAAATAACAAATAAATCTCAGAAAATATTCCACACAAAACTTAAACAATGCAGAAAAAAATACTACATTTTTACCCGTATTTTGCGTTTTTAGTACCGTCCTATTCGCGCTTTTTAGTGGGAACTTGCGTAATAAAAAAAACTGTTAAATCACAGGCTTTGTGAAAAATGGCCGTTTAAAACACGCTTGCAGTCGTTGCCATTCGGGCACTCGTAAAGATAATTATACAGTGCTGGGAAGAAAATTTTATTGTACTCTCTCAATAAATCATTTTTTAAAGATCGGTGTTTGTGGGAAGTCACGTGATACATCGGTCCATCATTAATTTGCAAGTGACTCGCTGTTTCAAATGCGAATACGTAGCAAGAATCAGCCAAAATCTAGTTGCACTGAAACATAACTTTACCTACAACAGTCGAATTTTATGAAATATCGGTTAATAAACTAAACCGCTTGTTATTTATAGTATTATTTGTAGTTATAGTATTGTGTACTTTATTATATAGTATTGTGTATATAGGAGAAAATTATTTTCCCAAAAATTTTCAAACCTTCTGAAAGCATCTCGAACACTTTCGGAAAGATTCCCCCCCCCCTTGGCGTCATTTTCGTTAATTTAGGGTCATTTTTGAAATTTCCACGATATTTTAGTCAATCTGTGAAGAAATATCACCACGCTGGAGATATTTCGTTAAATGGGTGGCCCAGTTCGCCAAATAGATCGCCAAGCACTAAAGACAAATGGAGAGAAGAGCTTTTCTCATATATAAATGACTGTTGCGAAATGTTGGAAATCAAAATACAAAACTATTGGAAAGTGATAGAAACCGGTCCGTGGATACTGTTATCTGCAATGAGATTGCCTTACTTATTTTCGGATGCTCCACTTTCTGGTGGGTTCTTGTGATTTAAAACTTGGACTTTTGCAGCTTCGTACAGTTTGAGCTACATTATGAACGAATTTTATGCTGATTAAGTGGAAGGACTGAAATTGTCAGTTCCCATAAAAGTTTACAAAATTGCAGAAAATAAGATGTTTTCTTACTGCCGTTGCAATTAACGGTTATTCCATGCTTACGAGCACATAACAAGAGCAAATCCCTAACGTGATGAACAGAAATCGAGATAACGCCTCTATACGCGTATTTCACGCTATAAAATAAACAAATACGTTTTATAAATTAAGTAATGCGAATTTTTACGGACTGATTTCGTAAACAAAAAGCCCCTTTTAGAATCGCAAATTAAACAGATTTGTCTTGAAAGTAAACCATTTCTTATTTTATCCGGCATCCAATTGATTTCTTTCTGTAACTTGATTTTGTTGTGTATATGTTTACCTACTTTGACGATGAGGTTTTCGATAAGCTCGTATTTTTTAAATTTTGCATATTAGTGTTGTATATTGAAATTAATTATGGCGAGTTCTCCTAGAGGTTCGTCAAAAACTATGAAAAATATTTTTAAGCAAAAAGCTATGGAAAAAAAGTTAACGACTACGAAAATTCATATATTTTGAATTAGACTGTATACAAGCCAAATACAGTCTTTATACACTTTCTTTCAAACAGCATGAGACCAAGAAGAAGATCAAATGAAGCAGTGCTGGAGTAAGCGAACAAAATTTTACAAAACAAGACACATTTTTATCAAAGTGGCATCGCGAATTCCCTTGGGTAATGCATGATGAAGACGCAAATCGTATGTTTTGCAAAATATGTCAGAAAGCCAACATGAAAGTTGTAGTGACAACCAATGATTCTGTTTGCCTCCAAAGGAATATTTTAAGGAAGTAAGACGTGAAAACACAATAGCACATAATGTTGCTTTAAATGAGCAAGAAGATACAAAAGTTATACATACTGTCATTGACTTTCCCGGCCGTCCAAATAGTTGCTCAAGTCCTCAGGATGAGTCGGACGGTCTGGGTCTTCAACATTCTGTCATTGAAAAATTAAACAGTAGTGTTTCAGAAGGGGATATGACAGTATTTAAAACTATTTATTTGCTTGCCGAGGAATTGTCACAGATGAAATACAAGCCTATAATGCTTTTGATGAAATCATGTGATAACGAAATAATCAAGGAGCAGCACATAAACTTATCACAATACCAATTCAAGACATTATGTCTGATATCTTACAGTCAGAACTTGAAAGCGACATTAATAATAGTCCCTATTTTTCCATGTTAATTGATGAGTCTATAGATATTGCTGTTACTCATAATGAACCGGTAATCATTTTTGGGCAAACTTGAAACTGAATGCAGAATGCAAATCTGATGTATTAAAATGTGTATTGATACTTTTCTTCAAAGAGAAAAATGCGCAAATATCCAAATTAATCGGTCTTGCTACAGATGGTGCAGCAGTCATGACGGACAAGAATGGTGGTTTGGGGAAAAAACCGCAAGATCTGACACCAACTCTTCTGCACTACCATTGCAGTGCACACCGTTTAGCACTTGCCCTATCGCAAGCTGCAAATGGTATAGACCTATTTCAGAACTTACAAAGAACTATGCTAAAAGCTTTGGCTAAAATCGTTCACTGTACGTTAATTGGCTATATGTTTATTTCTGCACATCTACAATAAGGTCGGAAAACTGAAAGCAATTTGAGAAATATTGCATTAACCTTCCATTAGCTTAAAAGTGATTGCTACTGTTCGTTGGCTCTTTCTTGGCCGTTCTGTTGATGCTTGCCATATAAGTTATGATGCATTGGTGATAGCATCAGCCGATATCGTTGAGAATAAACATTCATACAACGCTGCAGACAAAGGGCCAAGTTTATTAAAACATCGCACTGATTATGGTTTTGTTGCTGTACTCTCCCTCTTAAGAGATGTACTTCAAGTAGTTGACCGTGTTAGTCGAATCTTCCAAAGCAATGACATTGGATTATTCAACAGTCATAAATGAGTTGTTTTCAACGATAAATCGGCTAGAAATTATGAAAGAGGAGTCAAAAAGTGGAAAGCACATATTCAAATTTTTAGCGCCTATACAAAACCAACTGATTGTTTTAAGGATATCAAATTATCAGTTTGTGCAAATTCTAAAAAATAATTTGAAAATGATAAAATAAAATTTTTAGATCATTTAGTAGAAAACTTGAAAGATAGATTCAATTTAGAGAAGATACATTTACTTTCTGATTTTGATCGGGTTTTAAATCCTAACTGTTCAGTGTCTTCAAATGCTTCTAAATTGGGCTCTTTAAATAAATTAATGAGACATTATAATTCTTCTCCTTCTAATAGATACTTAGGTGTAACCGAGGAGGAATTATAAGAAGAATTTTTTCAAATACAGTCTTTATATCGTAGAAATCCTAGCATGAAATTAAATGAGTTCTGCAAATTGATTTTGTCCTCCACAGTGGATGATATGCCAATGTACCCTGGACTTTCAACACTTGCTCAAATAGCATTGTATATTCCTCTTCCAACAGCTGTGAGCGAGTGGGGATTTTCAACACAAAATGGAATCAGAACTTGAAAACGAAGCAGACTGGATGAGAAAAATGTGGATGTTTTAACTGGGTCCAAACTTTTGTGAAAACAATGGAAATGTTGCTTGTAAATTTAATTTTGAGAAAGCTGTTCATTTATGGAAAAGCCAAAAGCAAAGAAGGTTGGAATTTTAAAAGGAAAAAATAAAAATTATTTTACTTAATAGGTTTTTTATCTTATTTTCCCCTTGTTTGTTTACAACAATATAGAGAAACTAAGCCAAAGGTAAGGTAACAATTTTAAAATATTTCATCATGAATTATATGATTAGTCACTTTTATGAAAAAAACATTGCTAATTATACTATGACAAATTTATAATTGCTATCCAATTTGCAAAATTGACAGGAAATTTAAAAAATGTGATCCTAAAATTCCAAATTTAGTAAACATTTTAAAACTCATTTTATAAAGTTTATAAGTCATATTAATTGTGCTATCATATATACAATGTATTTTGCTTATTAACACAAATAAAGAATATAGAGTATTTCTTATTTGTGTTAACAAGCAAAATTTAAACTGATTATTATTTCTGACTTTTTTTCTTTTTTTAATGTAAAAAAGTCAGAAATTTATATCCTGTTGGGGATAACCCTGTAATTTTTTCTTATACAAAATACAATAGATTTAATAAATACCTGGAAATTTGAGGGTAATTGTACATTTGTTAAAAATTACTCTTCTGAAAAGAAAATTACTCCTCCGAGTCAGGGACTATTTTTACTCTTCTGGAAAAATTCTAACTCGATCTCTGATGACACATTTCTTTTTACTTTTTACATTTCTTTTTACTCTTTTTACTTTAAATTACACTGTAATACATGGTAATGTGTAGGGAAAGTATTGGAATCACGTCAAAAATCGCAACTCGAGTTTTCGGCGGATCTACACGTTTTAGGACCTCCAGAACACGAAAATACTATTTTTAGCTGATGTGTGTGTCTATATGTGTGACTGTATGTATGTCTGTGTGTGTATGTCTGTGTGTTCAATGTATGTATACACTTTAACTCAAAAACTAATGGACCAAATTTCATAAAATTTTATAAGTCACTTGTGTATGACACTGGTGCTGATTAAATTTTTGCACGATTCGGGATAAAATAACCTGTATTTTCTTTTTTATAAATGGCTCACAAAAACCTCATGTATACAATCTAGCTAAAAAACTAGCTGTCCCAATTTTACAAAATTTGGTAAATGAGTCACTTGTGGAATACCCTGGTGCATATGTGGATTAGATTTTGGTACGATTCGTAAAATAATAACCTGCCTTTTCTCCAATACAGCCAAGAAAAATCGCCAAAATCCAAAATAAAAGACTAGAAGTGCGTAAAATGTGTTAATTAAATGCTTGTTTTATACGTAATTTTTGACAAGGAAAAGAAAAAAAACCTACCCTATTACTCTAGGAATAACCGCGTTTACGAGACATTTGAGTTTTTTCGCATTTTTGCTACGCAGCCTTTAAAAAAAATGTCCAATTACCAAATAAAATAAAAATTGAATTAAAAGTATAAATTCAGAATTATTTTGTGCAATTAAACTCAATTTATTGAATTATTAAAGAAATAAAAAGAAAATAAATTTAAGTCTGTAGAAAAAGTCATGTGATGCCCAGATCGGATTTTTATATTCTAGTTTTAAAATCGCAATACATGCAAAAAATACACAAGTAGGAACAGAGCAAGCCATCGCCAACCTCTTGGCGATAAATTCCCAAAATAAAATGAGATTAATTTCTATTTAATTCGTGCATCAATATTGAAATTGTTACTTTTAATAAACTGTTCTATTCCATTGGTATTGCAACATATAAAAAAATTAAATCCAGTTCGAAGAATCTAATTTGGATTCATGTGACTATCTCCATGAGAGTGTGAAATCGACTATTTTTTTTAATTTAAAATTCCATTCAGTGCTCAAGTGTGTCTAATATATTTGTATTCGTTCAGATCGGAAGCAAATTAATTTTAAATTTCTATTTTATCGGGGGGAAAAAATGAACTTTTCCTTGCATAATTGTAATTTAAGCGTCTTAACATCTGCTTAAATAGCTAGACAGAATGATTTATTACTTTAAAATGCTAAAACACATACAGACTCGTAAACTTCATTTCACTTCAAGACGACTCTATTATCGTCTGCTCCGAAAACAATCACCTGCGTTCATTATTATGCAAATTTAAAATTTTCAATTAGTATTCACAACTTTCTATGCAGACGACTTTCAAAATCTCTTTTAAATTGAAAAGAAATGCGGAACTTCTTTTTTCATGGCTGTTAATTTTGTTGCCAGTATTGGCAACAGCTCGTTTCCATGGCAATTAAATGATAAAATTACGTCGAATAACGAGTGTTCCGCAACTTCACTGAATGCTAAATGCTGTATAATAGAAAAAGGGTAATAGGATACAATTTTTTACCCAAGAACGTTTTTTAGTTCACAAATTAATTTTAAAACTTTTATCTCTTAATACAAAGCCTATAAAAAATAAACTTCCTCTTCTGTGGGGGGATACCGTTTCAATTATCGTTTATGATACTGTACAATGAAAGATTTTAAAATAGATATTGCGTGAAGTAAAATTTTATCACAAAGCAAATATTAATGATATATCAATATTTTTTAATACTTTGCTTTGATAATAGAATTACATATCTGTGAAAGACTTATCACAGGCGATTATAATCGCCGATTTATTGAATCTTTAAATTATAACAGTGGATTTATCACTCCTATTAGAAATATTTGTAAAACATCTGGTATTTGAATATAAGAAGTTTTTGCCCTCGAATACCACGGGAAAAGACACGTTTGTAAAATGGTGGCTTTAATAGGTATTAAGGCAGAGGCAAGATTTTTTTTATGGAAATTTTCGTAATGCACAAGTAGTTACAATTAGCAGCTTATAAATTGCGGGGGAGAAGGGGGAGTTTTTCATAAGGAAAATTTTACAAATTTTAAAGTACGAAATATGGTTATTCTAGTATTTTTTATTTTTTAATATTCTAAATTTTGCATCTCGAAGGGGTGAAGGGGAAATACCGCCCTTCCTTAAATTACTTGGAACAAGTTATTTAAGGAGTGAGAAAGTCCAGTGGTTAGAATGCAGGGATTGTACTCGGACGACAAGATTTCGATTCCCGGCTCTTCCTAAACTGTCCCCATGTTCACACGGAGTATGGGCACATTAAATATATAAGTCCGTAAGACCTTCAAAGCAGTTGGTGGTGGGGGAAGAAGGGTACATTCCCAGTGGATGCCTCCCCCACAGGGTTCCGGTCTAAATTGGGTGGCACTTCTGGGCCGTCCAAACATATACCTCACACCTTCGAGTAGGACGGACGGTCTGGGTCAAACAAAAAAATAACTTAAATAAAATTAACTGTATTACTAAAATTTATTTAAAAAATAAACAAATATTGATACTTAATGAAATACGTATTTGCAATAAAATGTGATGATTATATTACAAAAATAATTTTAAACGGCAACAAAAAAATTTTCGATCGAAAATTTTTCTCTGTATTTAGAAGTCGAACAGCGTAGTATAAATAGTAAAAAATTTGAATGAAAAAAATGTTCAATATATGTTTCTATCACTGTTTTTAACACTTTCCAACATAGTTCAAAATTTGTTTATAACTTTGGTCATTCTGTCTGTCTGTCTGTCCATTTGCACGATAACTGCCGTAAAAATGACTTTATCAAAATCAAATTTTAGTATGTTGTTCAGACGGTCTGTAGGACATATGGGAATGTAAATGAATAATATCGCCCAATTAGTTTTGAATTGAATCAGGATTGAAAAGTGAAATACATTAAACTCTATGGGACTTAATTTTTCAAACATTTTTAAGCGAAGTTAAAATTCGCAAATTGCTTTGGAAATTTTAGGAAATATTCAAATTATCCCATAAAATATATAAAAAAATTTGAGTAAAATACGTTCGGTAGCTTTCTAAATAAAAATAAATCTAAATAAAAATTAACATAATAGTGGCACCCGTATTATGTGAAGAGATCACGTGACCCACTGCAAAATAAAATATGGCATCCATCTTTTTTCCCAATGTCAAAATCGTGATTTTTACAGTTCTTTTAAATTTATATTTAGTATTGCATATGTCCTAATACCGCTTTATTTTTGCGTATTTTCTGTGCATCTATATTCTGCGCTAACGCAATTACAATATTTTTTAGTTTAAATGATCATCAAACTTTGATTATTTCTGCAACGAAGCCTAATTTTAACATGTGCAGAATGTAAACAAATCAAGCTGTAAGATGAGTTGTATAAGAATTGCTGAATTTTTAACGCAAAATTATTTTGCTCTGAAGTCTGGAATATAGATGATATGCATGAAATATTCATTGATTTTACATAGAAACAGCAGAAGATTTTATACCATTGCCTTTTTCGATGAAGTTTTAAGCATGGATTTAGAAAGTACTTTTACGTCCATGGTTTAAGTTTTTAAGTTGAATAAATTATTCTTGTACTGTGATAATCTAAAAAATATCACAGCTGAATGTATCGCATTTTAGAGATGTTTAAATAAAATGGCATTGCAGTTGGAAATTAGTTCATAATCAATGCTTTATGTATGATTGATCTTTCTTGTTTTTTCTGTTTTGGAGATGAGTCATTAATGGTTTTTGGAGATGAGTCACACAAAACATATTATGCGCTTTTCACTGAATAAAAGGGCTTAATTTGTAAGAGGAATTTTTTTAACTCAAATTCTTTAATATCTTAATAAAGCATTAAAGATCGTTACAACACACACATTTTGAATTATCACGGAAAAAATATATCCGCTCAATCCCAACAGCAACGCTGAAAATATTCTGATAAAAATCCATTTCCTCACACTACACAAATTCCAGTTTCGTACTGAACAAATTATTTTCACACTGCAGAAATTGTGCTCATAATTTATTTTTTCATATTCTATATTTCTCGAAACATGTGAAATCGTTCGAAACTTCTTATTCCAATACATTGCCGAACATTGAAAGGGGAAGTAAAAATTGCCCTATTAATTCTAACTTTTATTACTCTGCTCCCACTTAAACTTATTTTTTATCACGCGCGCAAAAAACATATCCTTCAAAACTACAAAACTTAATCACGACGCATACCTGTCGCATTTCTGCAACCCCCCCCCCCCCCCCCCAAATCACCTACAACACTTGCATGCATTTCCAGCCCATCAGGCATTCTCATTACCAGCGAGAAAAGAGATAGAATGCAAGAAGAAAGAGGGAATAAAAATCAAAAAAATATTTTAAAACGCGATAGAAAAAAAGGTCTTCCCTCCAACCCCCTCTGTGATAATCCCTTCGCCCCCCCCCCTATCATCACATCGACAGCGGTTGCACTGGGAATTTTATCCACTGTTCACTGAAGCACCACGTCTTTAAATAGAGCCTATCTATCAGTAGAGGAGGGGGGTGGGACTTGGGTTGGGTGTGCATCTGTTGAAAGATACTGGCCGTATCTGTTTCAAGCTTTTTATAGACTCTATTTTAATTTTTATAGGCAGTACAACAAATAGCAGTTTCTACTCCATATTACTAAGTACAGTTCCTAGAAAAGTCATTAAGCACCGCAATAACTTTGTAAGGAAAAGGTTATGAGTGTACACGTTAGGTCTTTCTATAGTAAAGTGACCATGCCTCTATAGAATAAAAGTAATTACAGCGCCTCCAGTAGAGAATTAAAAAAAGTTGCGATAATAAATTCGGCAAGAAAGCGAGATGGAAGCGAAATGTCAATTACAATGTTGTGGAGAATTGCCTAATGAGTAGGAATCGACCGTAAAACTTTTAGAAAAGGCATTTAATTGGCACACTAAGTGTATCAGCGAATGACTATACAATAATCCATGTATTATACAATAAATAACATTTACATAACAAGAATAGCTTCTTTAAAATGTCCTCTGTCAGAGGCATTGCACATTTGAATTTTAGAATGAATATTACCCCGTACTTTGACATGCATTGCAGGTTTCACCGTGTTGCAATTCCTGATAATACGAATTTTGACAGGTAATTATTGACTCCCGTGAGCGGATCTGGTGCTGATTAGTTTGGGGTACGATTCGGGATAAAAGAACCCGCTTTTTTTTTTTGTGAAATGGCCGGCAAAAGCTTGTATCCACTCTAGCTGAAAAACTAATGGACCGAATGTCACAAAATTTGGTAGATGAGTCACGTATAGGTCACCCTGGTGCTGATTAGATTTTGGTACGATTCAGAAAAAAATAATCTGCCTTTTTTTGCAGAATGGCCGGCAAAAATTGTCAAAATCTAAACTAAAAAGCTACGTATGCTCAAATATATCTATTAAATGCTTGTTTAATACGTAATTTTTAACGAAGAAAAGAATAAGACCAACCCCATTACACTAGGACTAGCCGTTCTCGAGATATTTTAGTTTTTTCGCTACGCCACCTTTGAAAATGGGTCCAGTTAGCAAACGAGAAAGAAAATTGAATTAAAAGTGAATTAAATGCAATTAAAATAAAGAGAACGTGAATATAAGTCTGCAGGGAAAGTCATGTGCTGCCCACATCAGATTTTTACTTTCCCTGCATTGCATGGTAATGTATAGGGAAAGTATTGGAATCATGTCGAAAATCGCAACTCAAGTTTTTGACGGATCAACACGTTTCGAGACCTCTAGAATACGAAAAAACTATTTTTAGCGTGACGTCTGTGTGTCTGTCTGTCTGTGCGGATTTTGTATCCACTCTAACTAAAAAACTAATTGACCAAATTTCATAAAATTTGGTAGGTAAATCATTCGTGGGCGAATCTGGTGCTGATTAGTTTTGGGTACGACTCGGGATAAAAGAACCCGCCTTTTTTTTTGCCAAATGGCCCGCAAAAGTTTGTATCCACTCTAGCTAAAAAACTAATGGACCGAATTTCGCAAAATTCGGTAGATAAGTCGCGTGTGGGTCACCTTGGTGCTGATTAGATTTTGGTACGATTCGGAAAAAATAATCTACATTTTTTTGCAAAATGGCCCACAAAAATCGCCGAAATTTAAAATAAAAAACTACGTATGCTCAAATATATCCATTAAATGCTTGTTTTAATACGGAATTTTTAACGAAGAAAATAATAAGACCAACCCCATTACACTAGGACTGGCCGTTCTAGAGATAGTTTAGTTTTTTCGTATTTTCTCTACGCCACCTTTGAAAATAAGTCCAGTTATCAAATGAGAACGGAAATTGAATTAAAAGTGAATTAAATTTAATTAAAATAAAGCGAACGTGGATATAAGTCTGCAGGAAAAGTCATGTGCTGCCCACATCAGATTTTTATGGTTGTAATATGTATGTGCGTTCGGTTCGCATGGATGCATGTGTGTGTGTGTGTGTGTGTGTGCGTTTATATATGAGTGTATTATGTGTTTGAATATGAGTGTGTAAAATATTTGTATATGTATTTATGTGTTAATTCTTGAGTTATCATGTTCACCCCTCACGGACAAGCAGCCATTCCAGATGGACTCGAAATGTGTTAGGAATTCCTAAAACGTTCTTTCATATCAGAATCAAAATTTTTCAGAAAACTTAGTTTCTCGTGTACTTTATGTGACTAGCAAAAACCCTGGCTTTGAGCGGACTCACGTATATGAAGTATGCGAGTTGTGAAAGATTTCAAGTTAAAACATAATTTAACAAATAATTATGAAATTAGAAGTATGAAAACTTAATTTCAATATTTGAGAATCTTAATACAAAAGAGTCTATAAATTTTTAGCATTTGAATATTAAATTAAACACATTAGAATACAGAAAAAAAATGAAATCAAAGTAACACAATCGCAAAAACACATTTAATATACATACAGGAGCAAGTTTAAATCACAGTGCTTACAAGGACATACCCTTTAATGAGCTGCATTAAAGTTGTTTACATGTTTTTTGCAAAAATTATTGTGAGCTTGCGCGGTTTAAAAATGGGGGATTCACCCTGTTACAGTTGAAATTGTAGTTCTGCATATCTGTGTGCAATTTTACGCATGTGGGAACATTTTCTTCTTTCTACCTATTGCAGTTTTCGAATCAAAGGTATCACAAAATTCACACAAATGTTGATTTCGCTTCGTTAGGAATGGATAATTAATTGCTTCTTCTGCTTCGACCCATACCGTCCGACCTACCCGAAAGTATAAGGTATCTATTTAGACGGCCGGAAAGTGTCACCCAATTTAGACCGGAATCCAGTGGGGGCGGTATCCACAGGGACAGTACCCTCCTTCCCCTACCACCAACCTCTCAAAAGGACTTACAGACCCACATATTTAACGTTCCCGTACTCCGCGTACACAGGAACAGTTTGGGTAGAGCCGGGAATCAAAATCGGGTCATCCAAGTGCAATCCCCGTGCGCTAACCACTAGGCTAACCCACCCCTTGGAAAATGGACATCGCTTCCTTCGTCTATAATAAAGTAAAAAAATCTGATGTGGACAGCACATGACTTTCTTTATATAATGCGATGAATTTTCTACCTTTACAGTAAAAAAATAGGTTATTCTTATAGTAGATACTTATATTCTTTATAGATATATATTGATCTTATATAGATATTGAATATTCGTCAACTAGTCGTCATTTTCATAGATTTAGGGTCATTTTGATTCATTTGGCGAGATTTTCGTTAATTTGGCAACATTTAAAAAAGGCGCCACGTTGGCGACATTCCGCCAAATTTGTCGTCAAAATCTCGCCAAGCGTTATGGAAGGAGAAATAAGTTATTCTTATAGCAGATAAATGACTATTGGCGTTCAAATACAAAAGTATTACTTAAAGTATCTTTTCTCATGAATGGCACGAGCTGGATCCACGAGAATGATGTCATCCAATTTATCGCATGATATTACATATGAAAAGTGAACATGTTTCTCAACAGTTAATATATTTTTTTTAATTTATGGGATTTTTTGTACATTTATTTGAAAAATGGGCAATATCTCGAGAACGGTGCTAACGTTCTGCAACTCTGTTAACGTTCTAAATTCTGTGTCAATCGTTTTTTAAGGAGAACTTACATAAATGTCTATTTGCGTAACTTTATTAAAAAATTTGATTTTTTGATGATTTTTTCAAAATTTCACTCAAAAATTTAGGGGGGGGGGGATTCTGAGCATTCTATTGTGTTTAAAAAAAATAGCTTCCAGTATTCACGGATTGTAATTTTTGTATCAAATTTCATTTGAATCGCTCCATTCGTTCGTGAGATATCGTCTCCACAGACTCACTGACACACACACATACTTTCACAAACACATATATACACACAGACATCACCTCAAAAATGTTCGATTCATGATCAGAGATACTTGAAACGTGCTCTACCGTCGAAAACTCTAATTCGAATTTTTGACCCCGTCACAATACTTCCTTATACGTTATACTATGTATATAAGGAAAGTGATATCAATTTGTTACGTCATGTGTCGGCCACATATAAACTTTTTCTTTTCTTACCAAATGTGATTAACCGAAGACAGGAAACGGGAAGTTCTTTCTTATAAGCAGACCAACATCGGAAGTGCTGGAAGACCGGATGCAGAGTCGCGTAGGATTAAAACGGCAGATGGGTCATTCTATTACAAGTTGGGCATTGTCTTCAGGAGTGTTTATTGCGAAGTTATGCACAGAATGTGCAGTAGTCAATAAGTAATGATGTGGACAACACGTAATTATCTATACAGACTCATGTTGATATTGTCCCCGATATATTGAAATACCTGAAGTTTAAGTTTCAACTGGACTTTCTCATAGATTCATATTCCATAGCGTTTAGTTCCAAATCATTGTCAGAAGGCCGAGATAACCCATAGGTTAATGCAAAAGGATCGCACGCGGTAGTTCCATGCTCGCTCCTCGACAACACCCTGCTACATGCGCGTGTAACAAATTTATTGGACTGCTTAGGAACTTTCTAGCAGAAAGTACTTAAGCACCCCAATAAATTCGTAAGAAAAAATCCACGAGTGTACACGTTAGATCTTTCTGCAGTAAATTGACCATTCCCGATCGAATGAACGGGATTGCAGAGCCCCATAGTGGATAATTAAAAATCTGATGTGGGCAGCACATGACTTTCCCTGCAGACTTATATCCACATTCTCTTTATTTTAATTAAATTTATTTCACTATTATTTCAATTTTCTTTCTCATTCGGTAACCGGACTTATTTTCAAAGGTGGCGTTGAGAAAAGTTCTAGTGTAATGCGGTTGATCTTATTCTTTTCTTCGTTAAAAATTACGTATTAAACAAGCATTTAATGGATATATTTCAGCATACGTAGTTCTTTAGTTTAGATTTTAACGATTTTTGCGGGCCCATTTTGCAAAAAAAGTCGGGTTATTTTTTTCTGAATCGTGCCAAAATCTAATCAGCACCAGGGTGACCCACAAGTGACTCTTCTACAGAATTTTGTAAAATTCGGTCCATTAGTTTTTCAGTTAGAGTGGATACAAACTTTTGCAGGCCATTTCGCAAAAAAAGGCGGGTTCTTTTATCCCGAATCGTACCCAAAACTAATCAGCACCAGACTCGTCCACAAGTGACTTACCTACCAAATATTGTGAAATTCGGTCCATTAGTTTTTTAATTAGAGTGAATACAAAATCTGCACAGACAGACAGACAGACACACAGACAGACGTCACGCTAAAAATAGTTTTTTCGTATTCTAGAGGTCTCGAAACGTGTAGATCCGTCGAAAACTCGAGTTATGATTTTAGGTATGATTCCAATACTTTCCCTATACATTACCATGTATTGCAGGGAAAGTAAAAATCTGATGTGGGCAGCACATGACTTTCCCTGCAGACTTATATATGCATTATCTTATTTTAATTAAATTTAATTCACTATTAATTCAATTTTCTTTCTCATTTGGTAACTGGACTCATTTTCAAAGGTGGCGTAGAGAAAAAAACAAAAAAACAAAAATATCTCGAGAATGGTTAGTCCTATTGTAATGGGGTTGGTCTTATTCTTTTCTTCTTTAAAAATTACGTTAAAAAACAAGCATTTAATGGATATATTTCAGCATACGTAGTTTATTATTTTAGATTTTGTCAATTTTTGCGGTCCATTTTGCAAAAAAATTCAGATTATTTTTTTCCGAAACATACCAAAATCTAATCAGCACCAGGTTGACCCATAAGCGACTTATCTACCAAATTTTGTGAAATTCGGTCCATTAGATTTTCAGTTAGAGTGGATACAAGCTTTTGCGGGCCATTTCGCAAAAAAAGGCGGGTTCTTTTACTCTGAATCATACCCAAAACTAATCAGCACCAGATTCGCCCACAAGTGACTTGCCTACCAAATTTTATGAAATTCGGTCAATTACTTTTTTAGTTACAGTGGATACAAAATCTGCACAGACAGACAGACAGACACACAGACAGACACACAGACAGACACACAGACACACACACAGACGTCACGCTAAAAATAGTTTTTTCGTATTCTAGAGGTCTCAAAACGTGTAGATCCGTCGAAAACTCGAGTTGCGATTTTCGGCATGATTCCAATACTTTCCCTATACATTACCATGTATTGCAGAGAAAGTAAAAAAGTTAGGATAAGGAGCTCGGCAACAAAGCGCAATAGACAAAATGCTAATTACAAATCCATAAAGCATTCTCTGATGAGTAAGCAATGACACCAGCAACAAACTAAATGCGCATACGAAAAGAAAAAATCTGATGTGGGCCGCACATGACTTCCCTTATATAATGCAATGAATTTACTACTTTTACAGTAAAACAATAGGTTATTCTTACAGTAGATACTTATATTCGTTCCAAGATATTGAATTTTCGTCAATGAGTCGTCATTTTCCTTGATTTGGCGTCATTTTTATCTATTTGGCGAGATTTTCGGTAATTTGGTAACATTTAAAAATGTCGCCAAGTTGGCGATATTCCGCCAAATTCGTCGCCAAAATCTCGCCAAGCGTTATGGACGGAGAAATAAATTATCCTTATAGCAGATAAATGACTATTGGCGTTCAAATACAAAAGTATTACACAAAGTATCTTTTTTCATGAATGGAACGAGCTAGATCCACGAGAATGATGTCACCCAATTTATTGTATGGTATTACTTATGAAAAGTGAACATGTTTCTCAATAGGAAATATTTTTATTATTTTATATGACTTTAGATAATTTTTTTGAAAAATGTGCAATATCTCGAGAACGGTTCATGTTAGCGTTCTAAAATTTATGTTAATCGTTTTCTAATGAAAATTTACATAAGAAATGTCTATTTGCGAGCTTTATTAAAGCTTTTGATTTCATGATTTTTTCAAAATTTCACTCGAAAATTTAGGGGAGTTCTGCACATTCGATTATTTATAAAAACAATGAGCTTCCAGTGTTTATAGATTGTAATTTTTGCACCATATTTCGTTCGAATCGGTCCATTCGTTCGATAGTTATCGTCTCCCCAGACTCACTGGCACACACACACATACTTTCACGCACACACACACAGGCATCACTTTTAAAATGTTCGATTCGTGATCATGGATGCTTGAAACGTGTTCTCCCGTCGAAAACTCAAATTCGAATTTTCGACCCCGTCACAATACTTTTCTTATACATTATTGTATATAAGGAAAGTAATAAATACGTCATCTATATAAATAAAAATGAAAATCTGTCTGTCTGTCTGTCTGTCTGTCTGTCTGTCTGTCTGTCTGTCTGTCTGTCTGTTTGTCCCATCATCACGGGAGAACGGCTGAACAGAATTTGATGAAATTTTGTGGGTAGCCCAGAAATAGCCCCACTTAAAATTATATCCGTGTTTTGAGTTTTTACGACCAGTGGTTCTCGAGATATTAGTAAAAAACGACATTTTCGTTTGTCTCATCATCACGGAAAAACGGCTGAACCGAATTTAATGAAATTTGGTGGATAGCCTTGAAATATCCCCCCATAAATTTTGTCCAAGTTTCGAGTTTCTAAGACCTGGGGTTGTCGAGATATTAATGAAAAACGGAACTTTTTCCTAGGAGTTCTACTCCCTAACTCCGTGGTTTATCCAAACGAAAAGCTTGAAAATCGTTTGAAAGTGAATTAAAATTTAATCTCTGAGTTTGATGGGAGATTTTTTGCGTTAATTAGTCACTTTCTGAAAACATGTATTGTTTGAAACTTGATTTAAAGGGGAAATCTATCTCCATGGTTCATGGTTTATTTAAAACAAGCTTTTACGGAACAATGAGAAGTATAGAGAAATCAAAATCGTTATTTAATTTCGCAGTTTATGTTATAAGACATGACATATTTAACGTGTTATAAGATTCTGTCTTATATCATGTTACTCAGAAACGCAATTAAATTAAATCTGTCTGTTAATTTTAATAATTATTTTTTAGATTTGAATAATAAATAAATGGATATAAAAATATATTTTAGAAAAGAACGATTTGATTTTTCTTATAGCATTTTTGACTGGATAATATCAATTACGGTCTTCAGGTTTAAAAATTATTATTATTTATATTTTCGGGGATTATTGATTCAAGGATTATTGATATTTTCAAGTTATTATGCAATTATTTTATTATGACAAAAATTGTTTAAACTCATATATTGTATGTTGTACGAATCTTCTACAAATACACGTGTATATCTTTCAATCTACGAGAATATAAGTAGTACAGGTATATTGACATATGTTTTGATATATATTGGCATATATTGAAATCAATTACGACCTTCTGGTATAAAGAGTACGGATATTATTGATGTTTTCAATTTATTACGTCATCTCTTTTATCTTGGCAAATATTTTTGAGACGCATATTGTAATACGGGTAATCTTCTACTAACACATTGGCATATTTTCTGATCTGCGACAATATAATTAGTACGGGGTTGCATATATTCATTCAATTCCTATTTTTTCTTCTGTAAATTTGCTTACAAAAGGGGCAGGATGTTTTATTCTTCAGATCTGATCGTGAAGATAATTTTGCATAGTGAGAACATATATTCTTAAACTTCTCTTTAGGAGCAATAAATTTAATATTTTAACAGAATTTGCACATGATTGCGAACTATAAGTTTCTTTAAATTATACACTCCGTACGAATAACGGGTGTGCTGTTAGTGGTTAATAAATTTTAACATTTTAGGAGGATATATCATGTTGCTCGGCATCGCAATTAAATTAAATGTGTTTGTTAATGTTTTTATTTTTTTTTTCGATTTAAATAATAAATAAATGGATAAATGGATATAAAAGTATATCTTATGAATGGACGGTTTGATTTTTCGTTTAATTACATTAATTGCTGACTGCGTACATCAATTTCATTTATTTTGGCAAAGAGTTTTCAAGCTTATATCGTATTTAGCTACTAAACTCATATATTGTGTTTAGCCAATAAATTCATATAGCCGATTGTTGAAACAGAAAAAGAGTAGAGCGGGTATATCTTCTAATACAATTGTAGTGTTTTCATTTAGTATATTGAAACGGGATAAGAATGTTTCATTCAGATCTGCACATTCAAAGCTACGAATTTGGAGGGATATCGCTAATTTGACGACTTTTCTTAAACTTTGCCAAATTGACGGAAATGTCGCCAAATTGATATAAACGACACACAAACAGCTGCCATAAACCTTCGGGTTGGTCGTGTGGCTTGGGTCTTCTACATATCAATGAAATTTTTTTTGTTTTGTTAGAAGAGAGTACTGAAATGATGTTTGGTTAGCATTTATCTGTCAGACCAACCATCCTACTTAGTAATACATTTAGCGAATTTTTAAAATGTCACCAAATTGATAAAAATGTTTTCAAATCTATAAAAATATCTTGAAATTGATAAAATTGCGCTACATAAATTATATTAATTGTTTTTTGTTAGGGGATAGTATTGTGATGATATTTCGTCAATTTGTCGCAAAGTGGAACTGTCAGTTCTACAGTCCCATTTGGCGAAAAATTTAGCGATTTTTTAAAATGTCGCTAATTTGACGAAACTGTCGCCAAATGTTCCATAGAAATATAACTATTTAGACGATATTTTTTCTACCAATTTATTTGAAGCAAATGATATCATGTCGCTTAGCAACGGATTTAAATCCAATGTGTTTATGCGGCAGACGGTTTTTATTAAATCCTTTCCGATTTGAATAATGAAGATATGTATATAAAATAAATTTCATTGCCATTTCATTTTGGACTGGATAATATCAATTATACTCTTCAGGTTTAAACATTATTATTATTGATATTTTCCGGAATTATTGATTCAGGGATTATTGATATTTTTAAGTTATTACGCCATTGTTTTATTGCGGCAAAAATTGCTGACACACGCATATTGTACGTTGTACGAGTAATCTTCTAGGAATGCACGGGTATATCTTCTAACCTGCGAGAATATAAGTAGTACAGGTATATTGGCATATATTTTGACATATATTGGCGTATATATTGGAATCAAGTACAGTCTTCTGGTATGAAGATTACGGGGATTAATTATATATTCAATTTATTACGTCGTCTGTTGTATTTTACCAAAAAACATTTGTGACTCATATTGCAAAACGGGTAATCTTCTACTAATAATCGGACATTATAAGTAGTACGTGTATATCTTCCCATATAATTTTAGCACTTTAATTTTGACATATATTGGAATAAATGATTGTCTTCAGATTTAAAGATTACGGGTTTATTGGTATTTTCAATTTATACATGTAATCTACTAATACAGGTTATATTTTCTAATATTCGCGTATATAATTAGTACGGGTCCCATACAATTTTAACGCTTTTATTTTGCATATATTGATTCAATTCCATAATTTTTTTTATATTTGCCTACATAAGGGGTCCAAGATGTTTTATTCTTCAGATATGTCCATGAAGATAATTTTATATAGCGAGAACAGAGATTCTTAAACTTCTTTTTAGGAGCATTATATTAAATATTTTAACAGAATATTTTGATTAAACATGTCATTTAGTATACTATAAGAATTTGGGCATGGTTATGAATTTCAAGTTTCTTTATATTATATACTCCGTACGAAGAACGGGTATGCTGCTAGTACTTTATATATGCACTATATAAGCAGGCATGCCACAAAACTTCGATTCGTGATCAGGGATGCTTGAAACGTGTTCTCCCGTCGAAAACTCGAATTCGAATTTTCGACCCCGTCACAATACTTTTCTTATACATTATTGTATATAAGGAAAGTAATAAATACGTCATACTTTATATATGCGCTATATAAGCAGGCATGCCACAAAACTTCGATTCGTGATCAGGGATGCTTGAAACGTGTTCTCCCGTCGAAAACTCGAATTCGAATTTTCGACCCCGTCACAATACTTTTCTTATACATTATTGTATATAAGGAAAGTAATAAATACGTCATACTTTATATATGCGCTATATAAGCAGGCATGCCACAAAACTTCGATTCGTGATCAGGGATGCTTGAAACGTGTTCTCCCGTCGAAAACTCGAATTCGAATTTTCGACCCCGTCACAATACTTTTCTTATACATTATTGTATATAAGGAAAGTAATAAATACG
The DNA here is from genome assembly GCA_951213105.1 of Amaurobius ferox. Classification (NCBI taxonomy): domain Eukaryota; kingdom Metazoa; phylum Arthropoda; class Arachnida; order Araneae; family Amaurobiidae; genus Amaurobius; species Amaurobius ferox. Next base: position 109,722,528 of record OX578152.1, on the reverse strand, counting down.
TCATACTTTATATATGCGCTATATAAGCAGGCATGCCACAAAACTTCGATTCGTGATCAGGGATGCTTGAAACGTGTTCTCCCGTCGAAAACTCGAATTCGAATTTTCGACCCCGTCACAATACTTTTCTTATACATTTTTGTATATAAGGAAAGTAATAAATACGTCATACTTTATATATGCGCTATATAAGCAGGCATGCCACAAAACTTCGATTCGTGATCAGGGATGCTTGAAACGTGTTCTCCCGTCGAAAACTCGAATTCGAATTTTCGACCCCGTCACAATACTTTTCTTATACATTATTGTATATAAGGAAAGTAATAAATACGTCATACTTTATATATGCGCTATATAAGCAGGCATGCCACAAAACTTCGATTCGTGATCAGGGATGCTTGAAACGTGTTCTCCCGTCGAAAACTCGAATTCGAATTTTCGACCCCGTCACAATACTTTTCTTATACATTTTTGTATATAAGGAAAGTAATAAATACGTCATACTTTATATATGCGCTATATAAGCAAGCATGCCACAAAACTGATAAACGTTGCCAAATGATTTACGAGCGTTTGCAAATAATGGTAGTGGCTTCTATGTCGTTTTGTTGTAGAATTCGTTATCCAAACTTTCTAAATTTTCAACTAGGAGAGCTGAAATCATTTTTATTCGATTGAGTATTGTCAGTCTACTATAGATAAACCTAACGTGTATACAGTTTTAGACTTTTTTTTTCATAATTCTTGGGGTGCGTAAAAACATCCTCATAAACTTTATATAGATGTTATTCGATGTCATTAATAAAATGAATGCCATTATATAGAATAATATTATTAATAGATATCATTATAATTAATAGATGTCATTATTAAAAATTTGTATATATTATAACAATAATGTGTACTTTATCATCAATTCGAGGATATGCGTTTTCACCCTTGAATCCCATCTTGATATTGTTACGAATATGAAAAATTCCTTCACTGGAGTCTGATTTGGAAACCAAACAGAGAAAACACTTTTACTGGTAGCAATTCCTATGACGTGAATTTAGGGTTGCCATACGATGAAGCTCTTTTTAAAGTTTTTTCCGAAAAATAGAGCTCGATCTGAAATGAAATTATATACACGTGTAGGATTTTTAAAGAGCTGCAAATTCTTGCTTATGGTTTATTGCTATAGTATCACTTTTCATTTTTGAAATATAAGCATTGCAAACTTGTAAAACGGAAAATGTTCAAACTTTTTCAACTTGACGATCACTCGAAAACTACAAGAGATATTTTTTTTCCTAAATAAATATAGATTTAGAAAGTAAATTCTTCCTCATACATATTTTTGTCGTTTACTATATCTATCGTTTACTGTTTCGAAGATATTTTGAGTGAAAATGAGAAAAATGAAAAAACAAACCTCGTTCGGACAAATACATTTTCTAATTTTCTTAGATAAAAAGTTCAAAATATTAAAACATTACAATAAGTTTTATATATTCCTAATCTGAACTCTATATCCGATAAAACAAGAAAATTATTCTCATTTTTATTTATATGGTTCAGAAATATAAGCTTCCAAAGTGTTTACATTTTTCATAGCGCTCTGTTTTCTGCAACAGAAATTCCAAGCATAGATTTTATTCTCATCAAAAACTAATTGTTAAAGCTGGTTGCTATATTTAGTAACCGCTAGCTGCGGGCATGCAGCTAATAGGTCCGTTAATAATTATGAACCTCCATTTGGTTATTTTTCCAATAGTAGAAAACGGCACTATTGTGTTTGTATCTATCATTATCTTATCTAACTTATCTATCTTATCTAACTTATCTATCTTATCTAACTTATCTGTCTTATCTAACTTATCTGTCTTATCTAACTTATCTGTCTTGTCTAACTTATCTGTCTTATCTAACTTATCTATCTTATCTGTCTTACCTAACTTATCTATCTTGTCTAACTTATCTAACTTATGTATCTAGTGTGCGTATCTATTGTTAGCGGTGGCTTCTACAAAATTCCCGGTTAAAAAAGTCATCCTAAAATGTGCAGATAAAAAAATATAACAGCTAGCTTTCTGCACCGTAGCTGACAAATATTAAATGTGTATTAAATATAGCCCAGAAGAAAAATTAAATAAAAAAAAATTTGAATCAATTTTACGAATATCTTAGAAATATGAATTACAATTAAAAACATGCCAACAAGTCCCTGTTAAAAGTCGCCTCTAAATGTTGTTAATTTATGTTACAGCTTCGTCTGGAAATTGTAGAAAATTCAAATAATTAAATGTGTTTAAAATGTTTTATTTGAAAGCGTGCTGGGTGCACGGGTTTCAAAATTATTTCGCAACCCGGGGGCGGTCCGCACTTGGATAGCCCTGCAGACATATAATATATGCAATATATATAATATTTAAAGAACTTTACTAAACAGTAGGTCAATTGCTGCAAATTTATCATTAGCGAAATTTTAAGCATCCGCGCCAACACATTTTCTAATAGACATTAAATATTTTGAGATTACCTGCTAATTTTACCTATTTCGATATGGTTGCGGCATTCTTTGACGCAGCTTTCTAGATTTGAATCTTTCTCCACAATACATGCTGATTGCGCGAAATTATTCATTATATAAAATATACTTTCAAAATATTAGTGGTATATGTGGATGATACGCAAAATATATTTCACTTTTAAATTTTCTCACACTCTCTAAATAATTAGAATATTGTTATCCGTTTTAGGCATCATTAAAGACTGGCCAAATAGCTGCTGACGAAAACAATTACCTATTACCTGTCAGTCTATAAATAAAATGAAATTAAATTTAGAATTTGTAATTTAGGCAAATTTAGTGCAAATCTACATCAAAAAGTTATTTCAATTTCCATATTTTTTCATTGGTCATTTCAGCACCTGCGAAAGTAGTTAACCACAAAGAAGTAGTTTAGTAGAAAGTAGTTAACCACAATTCGTTGATAATAACGATAATAATAGCAGATAATAATAGCAGAGTCGTTGATAATGACACTTTAACAATAGCAGACTCGATCCAAGGCCTCTATTTACCACATTATGAGCAGGACTCTAAATATTGATTTCAGTTAGTTATGTTTATATTCTGTATTTAATTTGATATTAGTGAATAGTAACATATACTATGTTGCAAAAAAAAGTATATGCACCCATAAAAATTGAGCTACAGCCGCGAAACTCAGCATGCAAATGTCGTTCTAAGAGTTATGGAAATTATATCAAACTGTCATCGCCAACGATGCTATAGGGCTCATACAATTCGTATCATGCAGCATTTAAAAAGACGGGCGTTCTCCATTGCAAGCAAATGAAACTGAATTTTCTGTTTTGATGCAGCAAGTTGTATGTGCTGTTTTAAATATTACTAAATGCAGTTAAATTATAATTACTATTTGTAGATTAAAATTCACTTGTTAATTTCTAAAACTAATATTTTTGTGTACATTGCTAGGTGGCCGCAATATCCACCTATGAAGTGCATTTAAGGATCAAAATTATATTGTGGGTAAATCTTAAAGTAGACCACCAGTAATTACTAAGATATAACAGAAAAGAATGAAATTTATTCAAGATTTGTTTTTTTAGCTCTCCTCCAAGCTAGGAACCTTCTATGGCACTGATAAATACTCTAACTAAACAAAAATGTTGTTCTCAAAACTCGACCCCTACCGTGATTTATATATATATATATATATATATATATATATATATATATATATATAAATTCCCAAATAGGACAAGTAACTATGTACTCGTAATAATTCTAGTAAAGTAACAGAAGATACGGCCGGGGGCAGTTGCGACCCCCACCTCTCCGGTTAAAACTTTTTTCAGTCATGGCAAACGCTCCCGGTAGCCGGTAACTAATCACATACAGATATATACATTTTCTACCGATTTAAAAACCTGTAAATTCACAAAACTATTCAACTTCTCCTAATACAGTCCATGAAACATAATATAAAATCCACAACAACTGATCTGAATTACTAATGCTTGAAATTACTTCACTAGTGGTTATTTAATACTTTAAAATCAACCACAACAACTAATTTAAAATATTAATGTTTGAAATTACTTCACTAGTGGTTATTTAATACTATAAAAGCAATATATTCAAGTCCAAATGGACTTGACTATATCAAAATGGATCAAATGATATGAATGGATCAACTTGACTATATCAAGTAGATTATTGGCGCCCATGGACGCCAATACCCGCAAAGGAGGATCGAACTGTATGAAATAGGGTATGTCAAATACCTGTCTTTTCGAGAGGTTCTTCGTTTGAGATTGACGCTGTCTCACCCAAAAGCAAAAGGTTAATAAAACGATTGTTGCTCCCATATTCTAGTCATTTTCATATCTCCTTAAACATACATGCCGAGTTTCTTAAATTTAGCTCAATTTCTCATGGGTGCATATATTTATTTCGCAACAGAGTGTATTTTTTTATTTTCTCTACAATGCACTGTAATGTATAGGAATCGCAACTCGAATTTTCAACGGATATATTTATTTCGAGCACTATTTTTAGAACATTCTTCAGCATAACGTTTGTGGATGAGTATGTCTGTCTGTGTAATCTATGTATACACTCTAACTCAAAAACTAATTAACCAAATTTCAAAAAATTTTATTGGTAACTCACTTGTGGGTTATATCGGTGCTGATTAGATTTTGGTACGATTAAAAAAAAACTGTTTTTTTTTCTTGCGAAACGGCCCACAGAACCAAGAATCTTAAATACTACATAGGCTCAAATGTATCAATAAAATGCTCGTTTTATGCATAATTTCCAAAGACTAAAAGAAGATCAACCCAATAACTCTAAAATTACCGGTATATTTTAATTTACCGGAAATATTTTAATTTTTCCCAAGTTGGCAACGTCAACTTTAAAATTACGTCAAATCGCCAAATGATAACGAAATGAAAATAATAATGGAATAATTGAACCCAATGAAAATAATAATTGAATTAAAACTGCAAAGTCAATATCATTCCAATTAATTATTCGTGTTATTTTGTGCAATAAAACAGAATTTAATGAATTTTGTAAGAAACAAAAAAAAAATGAATTAGAGTCTACAGGGAAAGTCATGGGCTACCCACATCAGATTTTTTTTTCGGCTCATATTCGTTTATGAGCAAATTTAAATCATCCAAATTCTAAGTATGCATACAAACTTGTATACAGGGTGTCCCAAAAAGTTTGAAGCGTGCTTTAATTCTTTACCAGTTTGAGATAAGTGGGCAATGTAAATTGCAAAAATGTTGAAAGTAAGGTTGGAAATAAGTCTACGTTAATTAAATAGTCCTCCCATTCATTTTCAAAACGTTACACTTTTTTAATTTTTATGCGACTCCCTTAGACAAATTGGGTCAATCAGAAAATTTTTATTTTTAATGCAACAAGATCCTTAAAACAGCCGCATATCTGTATTTTCAAAATCAACTGAATTATAATAAAGGAAAAAATCTGACTTATGCCACTTTTCCATACCATGTGAAAATAGAGATCATAAACAAATTGACGATGGAAATTGTTTAGATCAAAAATACGTTAATATGTGTCAAAAATTTTGGTCACAAATGCACCTAAATAAAGCATTGCACAGACAGAGATCATATAAAGCAGTGATACTCACTACGCGTTTGGGGTTCTCCTATGTATTATCATCCAGTTTTATCTTTTTTCTGATATGTTACAAATTTACATTTCTAATTCGATATAGAGTCCTCATTCACAATGTTCAATTTTCAATTAAATATAACTCGCTCAATTTTAAAAATACAGATATGCGGGTTTTTTTTAATGATCTTGTTGCATTAAAAATAAAAAAAATTCTGATTGACCCAATGTGTCCAGGGGGATCGTATAAAAATTTAAAAGGTGTAACATTTTGAAAATGAATGGTAGGACTATTTCATTAACGTAGTCTTATTTCCTACCTTAATTTCAACATTTTTGCAATTTACATTGCCCACTTATCTCCAACAGGTAAAGAATTAAAGCGCGTTTCAATCTTTTTGGGACACCCCGTATATGTATATATGTATACATAATCAGGTAATTCGTCAGGAATCTGTTCAATGGCGAAATTGGTTGTTCCCCTGTCTTGGGTGGGATAGGGTTTCATGTTCCCCAGTATTCAACCAGGAGCATCAATGTATTTGCTGTAAGGAATTTTAGTTCGAATATTAGTTGGTATTATGCAATCATTCATTTTTGTAAACTATACGACAGCTTCCCCGATAATCTCGATGCTTTTTATTTATCAAAAATGGATTTTAAAAATCATTTGTTGTAAATATTTTATATTTTAATGTATTTATTCATTTGCAGGTGTTTTCAAAAATCATTTGTTGTCAATAGTTTGCATTTTAATGTATTTTATTATATTTTAATCTGTATATTTTGTAAAGTATTTTATCTTGCACACTGTTACTGGGACTTTGTCCTATAGTTTGCATTATTTTAAAATAAATAAATATATAAATAATATATTTTTCATCGAGTGCCCGTCATAGAATTTTGAAATCTGTGGTTACTCACGAGTTATGAAAGTTTGAGGACAATTTATTTATAGTAAAGCGATGATGCCCAATCGTATTAAAGTAATTGCATCGTCGTTAACCTAGGCTTTAAAGAAAATTAGGATAACAAACTTGGCAGCAAAGCGGAATAGACGAGAAAAGTCAATTACAAAGTTGTAGTGCATTGTTAAAAGAGTAGAAACCGACAACAAAACTGTTACAGAATGCATTTATTTCACACAATATAGGATTAACGTTAGCAGCAGTGCACATTTGAATTCAAGGAAAACAACTATCGCGTACTTTGACAAGCATTGCAGGTGTCACCGTGTTACAATTCCTGATGATACGAATTTTTGTTAAGAATTTATTGCCTTCCATATAAGCGTTTCGTATGTTCCTGGTAGCGATTACTACTGATTAGATAATCCTGTAAAACCTTGTAATTGACATTTCTCTTCTATCTCGCTTTGTTGCCAGTTTCGTATCCTAACTATATGTATATATATATATATATATATATATATATACTTTTGAAAACCAGACAGAAGAAACGCCTTTACAAGCAGCCATTCCTATGACATGAATTTAGGATTGCCACATGCTGCAGTTCGGAGGGGGTTGCCAGATGTGGCGTCCATCACCAACTTGGCAACTTTTCAAATCTTTGAGAACTTTCTCGATGGGTCAATGTTTTGAGAAAAGCACCTGCTGTTTTGTGAAATGAGTAGAGCAAAAATGGCTATTTTGCTGTACCTGACAGTTGATTTGTGATCTTGTGAGATAGTTATCGAGCTATTTACTGTTTACTGTTTATCATTCTTGTTTACACTGAGATTGTAAATAAACGCGTCAGTTATCCAGAATTTGGACTCATTCCTGACTATATAAATATATATATATATATATATATATATATATATATATATATATATATATATATATATATATATATATATATATATATATATATATATATATATATATATATATATATATATATATATATATATATATATATATATATATATATTTATATATATATATATATATATATATATATACATATATATATACATATATAATATATATATATATATATTATTTCTTTGGATCGACATAAACTATTTTGATTATTATTACTATTATTATTATTATATACATATATATATATATATATATAGTGATACGAAGTAGGATATTCAAAACCTTTTTCTTTTATTTTATGTGTCTTATTAGAGCAAAATAGCAGACTAATACAATATTTAGTAACAAACAATCTAGCTTACTCGATTACAAAGAAAGCGTGTGTTTTTTGCTATGGTGAAAATCTCTTTACACAATTCCCAGTGGGTCTAGTTTAGTGGTGAATTCGTTTAGAATAAAATGTCCGGGTAAAAGAAGTGGGCGTATAGAAATAATGTAATTCTCACGTTTAAGGATGCGTAAAGACTAAAAGAACATAGAGAAGAAAAAAAATATTAAATGGTGTTTAAAAAACTACAGTAGACAACAAAGTTTAGAGAGAAACTTAAGAGTCGGTTTATGAACAATAAAGAAGGAATTTGGAAATTAAACGCTCGACAGATTCGTCTTAATGTAGATTTTAATGTTACAAGGAAAATTTATACTGGGAGTTCCACAAAGAGTGTTCGAAAGAATGTAGTCCGCCGTAAAAGTTAGGTGAAGTATGAAAAATAATCAACATAGGAGAATTTAGCTATTATAGCTACACCCCGGAACCAATTTTAGAAAAATGTAAAACTTAATTTTTTATACGATCCCCCTAATAAAATTAATTAGAGTATGGCTCAACTCGACTTTCATCTACCAGAATTTATTTTCTTTTTTCAAATATTATAAAAAAAAAATAAAAAAAATGGATATCGTGGGTCCAATCTAATACAACTATAGCGTGTTATCCTTCACTTTAAAGGGCTTAAAAGATTATTTCGATTAATACAATACTTGACAGTGCACCCCCCCCCCCTCCTCCTCAAGGGAGGCTGATGACGTCACGAACCAAAAAAATTGTGTTTTTCACAGCAATGATTGAAATTATTAAGTCTTGTGATCAATGAGTCATAAATAACCCTTTTTATGAATTATGTCCAATTTTATCCTATGCTGTCATGTTAAAAAAATATAAAATTTCGAATCAATTTCGAAGTTTCCTCTCGAATTTAAAAATATTCTATCTAGTTCTACATTTTTTGATTAAAAAAAGTCGGATATAAAGTTTCGTGAAAATCCGTATAATATTTGTGGCTGCTATAGTGCACGCAAGGAATCGACCACAAGCAAACAGACGAACATCACTCCGAAAATAGTCAAAAAGTGTTCAGGAGGTCTTAAGACATATATTTGCATTAAAATCTCGATATCGAAAATTCTCGTGAAAACAATACTGTCTCAATACTAAGTATGAGAAAGTAAAAATATCAAATAGTAAAATTTTCTTCGCGCTTGATTAAGGCGAAAGAAATAGACTCGATACATTTTAATGAAAAATTCCCTGAAGTATTCCAGTTATTGTTCATTTGAAAGGGACTATTAACAAATAAAGTATTCAAAATTAAAGGGTAGCAAACCTCAATGTGTACGTCGCTTCTATGTCTTAAATAGATTTGTTGGTGTCCCCTTCATTTACTTTCATGGGAAGTAAACTATTCACATTTACAGTTCGGGTAAAATGGAATAAGTTAAGGATTTTTCAACAATAGATGTATGTCTCAGCAAAATTTTCACCGAAATGTACCAAGTAAATTTCGTTTTCCATAATTATGCCCAGCAAAAATTTTAGAAATTATCACTTTTTGTTAAGGATCCATATAAAAATTAAATTTTGTATTTTTATAAAATTGTAGTTCCCGGGGTGTACAACTATGACAGCTAAATTCTCATCTGTTTGCTGGTTATTTTTCATATTTCACTGCACTTGTACGACCAACCGTTGTTTAATCCTTTTGAACACTTTTCGTCAAACAGTCGCTATGACTATGTTAAAAATATTCAATTTAAGTGTTATACTAAGATTAAAGTGCTATACTAAGACTTATACTAAGTTCAAAGTGTTATACTGAGGTTACAGTGTTACACTTTTTGTTATACTAAGATTAAAGTGCTATACTAAGAGTTATACTAAGTTTAAAGTGTTATACTAAGGTTAAAGTGTTATACTAAGGTTAAAGTGTTATACTGAGATTAAAGTATTACACTAATCGTTATACTAAGATTAAAGTGCTATACTAAGTGTTATACTAAGATTAAAGTGTTATACTAAAATTAAAGTGTTACACTAAGTGTTATACTATGCCAACGGCCGTACCGTGCTGAAATCACCTGTTCTCGTTAGATCACCGAAGTCAAGCAGCATCGGGCGCGGTTAGTACTTGGGTGGGTGACCACCTGGGAACACCGCGTGCAGTTGGCACTTTTCGGGCGCAATAACCCGGTGGTTTGCGCGCTGGATTTGCACGCTGCCACAACTGCCGCCGTGTTCATGCGGAGTACGATCACGTTAAACATGTGGGTCCGTAAGTCCTTCCGAGAGGTTGGTGGCAGGGGAAGGAGGGTACGGTCCCTGTGGATGCCTCCCCCACTGGGTTCCGGTCTAAATTGGATAGCACTTCCCGGCTGTCCAAACGGTTACCTTACACCTTTCTGGTAGGTCGGACGGTCTGGGTTTCAAATAAGTGTTATACTAAGATTAAAGTGCTATACTAATATTAAAGTGTTATGCAAAGATTAAAGTGTTATACTAAGATTAAAGTGTAACACTAAGTGTTATGCTAAGAATAAAGTGTTACACTAAGTGTTATACTAAGACTAAAGTATTACACTAAGTGTTATACTGAGATTAAAGTGTTATTCTAAGTTCTTATTAAAAGTACCATTTAGAGTTCGCCATGTGTTGTATGTTGTTCGTCGTGTGTTGTTAGAATGATCGTGTATTGTACCCACAAGAATCATTTATTGAGTGTCTTTAACAACCTGGAAGAGAGAAGGAATTACATGAAGCCTTAAAAGACATGAAAGCAAATTCAATTAATCATTTATTAATTAAATAGAACGAATTACTCGAAGTTGGCCGCGTCCTAAATAAGCACCTACTACTTAAATAATACAGATAACACCACTCAATTTTCGAATCGCCTGGTTTAGAAATATTCAAAGTTTGATGATCATTTAAACTCAAAAATATTGTAATTGCGTTGGCACGGAATATAGATGCACAGAAAAAACTCAAATATAAAGCGGTTTTAGGAGGACGGATGCAATACAAAATATAAATTTAAGAGAACTTTAAAAATCACAATTTTTTCTCTGGGAAAAAAGATGGATGCCCTGTTTTATTTTGAAGTGGGTCACGTGATCTCTCCATATTATATGGGTCGAAAACCCAGGCCGTCCGACTCATCCGAAGATATAGAGCAGCAAAAATAGGCGGCCGGGAAACCATATTTTATGGGTGTAATTATTATAATTTTTATTCAAAAAACTACGGAACATATTTTGCTGAAATTTTTTTGTATATTTTATGAGATAATTTGAATATTTCCTAAAATTTTCGAAGTGATTTGTGAATTTTAAATTCGCTTAAAAAATGTTTGAAGAATTTGGTCCCATAGGGTTCAATATATTTCATTTTTTCAACCCGGGTCCAATCCAAAACTAATTGGGTAATACTCATTTACATTCCCATATGTCCCACAGACCGTCTGAACAACATACTAAAATTTCATTTCGATAGCAAACATACGAAAAACTAAAATACCTCGAAAATGGCTTGTCCTAGAGTAATGGGTCAGGTCTTATTCTTTTCTTCGTTAAAAATTACGTATAAAGCAAGCATTTGATTTATGTATTTGATCATATGCAGTCTTTTATTTTAGATTTTGACGATTTTTGAGGGTCATTTCGTAAATAAGGGCAGGTTTCTTTTTCCCGAATCGCACCAAAATCTTATCAGCACCAGGGTGAGTAACTCACAAGTGATCATCACCAAATTTTGGGAAATTTGGTCAATTAGTTTTGCAGTTAAAGTGGATACATGCTATTATTGCGGGCCATTTTGCAATAAAAGACACGTTCTTTTATCTCGAATCATACCAAAATCTAATAAATACCAGAGTAACCCACAAGTGACAGACCTCTAGACAGACCACTAGATCTTCAAACTTCAATTTGCGCTCTCGCTTACAAAAACATATGGATACACTCTCAGCCTGGTTTCGGAAATGGAAGATCAAAATTAATGAGAAAAAAACAAACTGTATTCTTTTTACCAAAAAGCGTAACCGCCCCCCCCCCCCAATAATTATAAATAACACACCCATACAGTATGTAAAAACCTGCAGATATCTGGGACTTCAGTTTGACAGCAAACTAACTTGGAATAATCACATTACGCAAACTATCAAAAAATTTCAGAAAGCGAGCACTTCCCTTTTCCCCATCTTACATTCCCCCCATATCAATATAAGCAACAAAATACTTCTATACAAGACGGTCCTTAGACTTATCTTACTTTACGGCTCGCCGGTTTGGGGCTTTGCTGCTGATGACCACATCCAAAAACTTCAAAACAAACAAAACAAAACTATTAGGTGGATTAGGAGAGCACCCAGATTCCTCCGGACAGACGTAATTCACAAAGACTTCAAGATTAACTCCATAAAAGCAGAAATAAAGAAATTAGCAAGTAACTTTTTTAACAATATAACATCCATCCCCAACCCAGAATTACAATATTTAAATACTTATGACCCCCACCAATGGAAGTTCCGTAAGCGTCCGAGGTATTCAACAATTCTAAGTGACTAACTACCTATTCTTCATAAATAATCATATAAGTATGGAATTCAGCTTAAAAAAAAAAAATAGTGTGGCCCCCCTTTTTTGGAATGAGGAGAGACTTATGCTTTCGGTTAACAATTTATTATTCATGTACCAAATTGTACTTATTTTATTAATATGATATCATAAAAATATCTTTTTGTCAACTTCTCCCATCACTTGCCATCCAACCAGAAACCAGTACCTCTTCGCCCAATCAAATTCATCGCGGCCGATGGCCAATATTTGATCCCGCCCCTTTTGGAGCAATGTCAATGTATAATTCATGTACATATCAGACAGGAGATACAGCACTCTGTGCTAGATGCTCCGCAAATGTGAAAAACACGAAATGATGATGAAGTGACAGACCTATAAAATTTTATGAAATTTAGTACGTTAGTTTTTGAGTTAGAGTGAATACATACATTGCACACACTCTCTCTCACACACACACACACACAGACATCACGGTAAAAATAGTTTTTTGTACTCTAGAGAGCACATGTAGTTTTTTTATTTTAGATTTTGGCAATTCTTGTGGGCCATTTCGTAAAAACAGGCAAGTTAATTGTTTCCGAATCTTGACCAAAATCTAATCAGAACCAGGGTCACACACACGTGACTTACCTATAAAATTTTATGAAATTTGGTCCATTAGTTTTTGAGTTAGAGTGGATACATACATTGCAGAGACAGATAGACACACACACCGATTTTTTGCATCACGATATTCTTTTGCATTCTAGAGGTCCCAAAACGTGTAGGTACAAAATCTGCACAGACAGACACACACACAGACGTCACGCTAAAAATAATTTTATCATATTCTAGAGGTCTCGAAACGTGTAGATCCGTCGAAAACTCGAGTTGAAATTTTCGACACAATTCCAATACTTTCCTTATACATTACCACGCATTGTAGGCAAAGCAATGGACATAGTTCATCCATTCATTCCCGTCTGACCTCCTCCCTCCCCTCCTCCTACACAAAGTAATTATGCTTAATGAATATGCGTTTATTGTGTTACATATAGGCTCTTGCGGAGAACTTCACCTCCCGTTGGCTTAGTATCTCTTCTTCCATTTCGCATTTCATGGAATTCTAAATATATCTCACCCCGTATAGAGTGCGGTCAATAGTATGGAGCGGAGCACATGCACACGTCTATCGATTTCTAAACGGGATACGAAGCTGACATTTCCCGTTTCGGCTATTTATAGTTACATCCAAGTAAGACACGAAGCACACTTTATATAGAAGAAATATATTTTTCCGCATCAAATAAAAAATGATGAGCAAGAATATTTTGGGATGCAGCCGGCATATGACTTTCCCTACATAGATTTGTTTGCTTCTATTTTGTTACTTTCCTAATATACATAGAATAGTGTGCAGGGAAAGTATTGTGACGGAGTTAAAAATTCGAATTCGAGTCTTCGGAAGAACACATTTCAAGCATCCCTGAACTCAAATCGACCGTTTTTGAGATGATGTCTGTATGCGTGTGTGTGTGTGTGTGTGTGTGTGTGTGTGTGCGTGCGTGTGTGTGTGTCATTGAGTCTGAGCAAACGATATCTCCCGAACGGAGTGTTTCGAACAAAATTTGGTACAAAATGAACAATCGGTGTATACTGGAAGCCCATTAATATTAAGCGCAATCAAATTTTTGAAAAGACACAAATTTTTTAATAAAAATTTGAAAAAAAAGACATCAAAAAATTCGAACCTTCGATAATGTTACTCAAATAAACATTTCTTGTGTAATTTTTCATTATAAAACAATTGACATAAATTTTAGAGAGCTAGCATGAACCATTCGCAAGATATTACACTTTATTCAAATAAATTTATCAAGAAATCACATAAAATAATAAAAAAATTAACTATTGTGAAATATGTTCAATTTACATATGTAATATTATGCGATAAATTTATTAACATCATTCTCGTAGATCTAGTTCGTTCCATTCACGAGAGAAGATACTTTGCGTAATAGTTTTGTATTTTGAAGCTTGACAGATCTCTGACATTCATTTACATGCAAGAAATGCTCTGCTCTCCATTTGTCTGTAAACGCTTGGAGATCAATTTGTCAAACTTGGAGACTCATGTAGCAAAATATTGCTAACTTGGCGATATTTCGCTAAGTTGGTAATAATTTCGCTAAATTAACGTCTGTAAATGTAAAAACAGCAAACGTCATTAAAGCAGGGAAAGGAGAATGTCAATAAACGCCCATCAGAGGATTCAAAACACTTATTTAGTGAGTAAAACTACAAACATAAGTATCTGAAAGAATTACAAAAGACAAATAACCAACTTTAGAGGCTACATGAGTCGCTCAAACCAGCGGGAAAAAACAGCTAATATACTAATACTAAAAGTAAGAAACTAGTTGGTTTTGGAAGCTAACATCATCAATAAATACTTTGTTACAAAGAACCAAAGTTCAAAAACCAGGAAGAAAATTACCGAAATAAGAACAACGGAGCAAAAGAAAAATTAAACTAGAGATTTCAAAACAGAAAAAAAGAAAGGAAAATTACCATTGAAAAGGGAGTTTGACAGAAAACACAAGCAAGAAGCTTCCAAGAAAATCCAATTCTAAAATGGGATTAAGAGTGAAAATGAACTTAGCTTCTGAAAAATTAAAAATATGATTAGACTCCAAAGAAGGGTTAGCAATAGAAAACTCGTATATTATCACGCTAAATTATATTTAAAACAAAAAAAATCTAATGTGGGCAGCACAGGACTTTCCCTACAGACTTGAATTTATCTTCTCTATATATCTTCAATTATTCATTGAGTTTAATTGCACATAATTATTTGAAATGACGCCGAATTTGCACTTTTAATTCAATTTCCGTTTTCATTTGGTAACGGGGCGTATTTTTAAAGGCGGTGTAGCAAAAATCCGAAATATCTCGAGAATGGCTAGTCTTAGAATAATCGGGTTGGTCTTATTCTTTTCACCGTTAAAAATTGCGTTCAAAAGAAGCATTTGATTGATACTTTTGAGCACAGGTAGTATTTTATTTTAAATTTTTACAATATATGCCAGTCATTTCGCAATAAAAGGCAGGTCTTTTCTCCCGAATTGTACCAAAGGTCTAATTAGCACCAGGGTAACCCATAAGTGACTTATCTACCAAATTTTATAAAATTTAGTCAGTTGGTTTTAAACTAGGTTGAATGCATACGATTTTTGCGGACCATTTCGTAAAAAGAGACAGTTTCTTTTATCCCGAATCGTACCAAAATCTAATCAGCACCAGGTTAGCCCACAGGTAACTTACCTATAAAATTTTATGAAATTTGGTCAATTAGTTTTTGAGTTAGAATAGAAAAATTCATTGCACAGATAGACACGCACACACAGACGTCAAGCTAAAAATAATTATTTGGTATTCTAAAGTCCCAAAGCGTGTAGATGCGTCAAAAACTCGAGTTGCGATATTCAACACGATTCAGATACTTTCCTTATGCATTATGCATTGTAGGAAAAGTAAAAACAGAAACACCTTCAAAAAGCATTTTTAAAAATTCCTCAAACAGCAGAACTAAATTATCTAAAAATACAAATTAATTAATCCAAATATTTAGTAGTGGTAGTTAATGATATTACGAAAATAATGTCATTTTAATGTTCTCCAAATGGTTTCAAAATTTATCTAATATTTCTTTTCTTTCTTTTCTTAACAAAAATGAATGCTTTAGCTTTGAAGATCCGTATATCACTGTAGCCATTTGAATTTGGAATGTGTCCCGCGAGAAAACTTTTGCGATAAAGTAATTTGAAATGCAAGTATGAAAAAATGTTTTGTTTTGCTTTATTTGAATCATAATACATAGTTGCAGTTCTCGGCGTATGCCAGACCGTATCAGACTGGTTGCAGCGGCCCCTAGCGGGGAATTTAAAAAATTAGAAAACGGACTCACAATAAAGCCAGGTAGACTTTATTGCCAAGTTCGAACGTATTAATACTTTTATGTATGCGGTGTGGCATGTTGACAAATATAAAACTACATTTAAAGTACATATAAAGTAACTAATAAAATTACACTTAATTAGTTTTCAATCACTGAACTCATGAAACCGTGCAGCATATTGTAATTTCTCCAAGCCAACATCATTCAATTAATCTGTGCTGATTTTCATTGACATATTCCATTCAGATCACCAAAAATTTATAATATTGCTCAGAATGAAATTGATTTTTGTATTATTAAATTGATTTTACTGATGTTGGTTTGATAAAAAAAAATGGTATTGAGAGAACTATTTATGTATTTCACCATGGAAGTCAACTGAGCAGTCTCTTATTCCTATTAAAATTTAAACATGATCACTGGCAATTTCTACACAGATTTTATTTAGGTGTTCTTTTTCTGAGCTTCTCGACTCATTCACGAATACTATTATGTTTAGAATATTTCCACTATTAAATATTCATTCATAAAAAATGCTTAGAAAACTAAAACGACAAATTCCAGGAGAATCTATGGTGGCCTGATACAATTCATGCCAGGGTTCAGTGATTGAGAAACACTGCAATCGCTTTTATTCGATCGGTTATGATCACTTTGTAGATCTTTCCTTGCAAAGTTATTGCGGTACTTACTGGTTTTCCAAGCAACTGTGTATGAAAAACTTTCAATACTTCTTGTTTCAACTTTGGCGTGAGAACATAATTCCAAACCGCAGATAAAATGCATTTGCTTTAACTAGATAATACGAAGTAAGTGCATGGAAAACTAAGATAATAGCAGGGGTTCTTATTTGTTTAAACGGTCGAAGTTAAACGAGGAATGTCAAACTCCTATTTGCTTCTCTGACTTCATATGTCGATTGTATTCTTATCTGTTTGTTGAACAGTAATGGCAAACACAACTCTTGATCGTGGATATGAGTGGATGAATTTAGAATAATCAACTTACAGCATTAACCAGCTTTTTATATATGGTTAGCGAGTTTATCAATGTTTGAAGAATAAAATTTCCTAACAACTCAGTGAGATGACTCGACTTTGAAAATCGTTTAAATAAAAGTGACTTTCGTACTTTGTAAAAAATATCTAGGTTCTTTTTATATTTACACTATTTTTTATTTTTTACTTTCCCAATAATACATGGTAATGTATAGAGAAAGTAACGGAATCGAGTTGAAAATCGCAACTCGAGTTTTCGTTTTAGGACCTCTAGAATACGAAATTATTTTAGCATAACGTCTGTGTGTGTGTGTGTGTGTGTGTGTGTGTGTGTGTGTGAGTCTATACAATATATGTATCCACTCAAACTCATAAACTAATTGACCAAATTTCATAAAATTTTATAGATAAGTCACTTGTGGGTTACCCTGGTGCTGATTACATTTTGGTACGATTCCGGATAAAAAATAAAAATGCTTTTTTGCGCAATGGCCCGCAAAATTTTATGTATCCACTCTAGCTAAAATCTAATTGACCCAATTTCACAAAATTGGTAGATAAGTCACGTATGAGTTACTCTGGTGCTGTTTAGATTTTGGTACGATTCGGGAAAAAAGAATTTGCAAAATGGCCCGCAAAAATTATCAAAATCTAAACTAAAAGATTACTTATGCTCAAATATATCCATTAAATGCTTGTTTTATACGTAATTTTTGACGATGAAAAGAATAAGTCCAACCTCATTACTTTAAGACTATCCTTACTCGAGATATTTTAGTTTTTTCGCATTTGTGCTAAGCCAACTTTGCAAATACGTCAGTTTGCCAAATGAAAACGAAAATTGAAAAAAAAGCAAAAATTAAGTGTCATTTTAAATAATGGTGCGTGTTATTTTGTGAAATGATACTCCATTTAATGAAACATTAAAGAAAGAGAAAAAAAAATATGAGTCTGTAGGGAAAGTCATGTGCTGCTCACATCAGATTTTTTAATTCTTAAAGTGAATACAAATTTACATCACGAAATGCGTTTAATAAAATCATCTCGGTGCTGTTTATTTCGGATACAAACCTTGAATTTTACGGATACAAACCTTGAATTTTACGGATACAAACCTTGAATTTTACGGATACAAACCTTGAATAGATCGTCTCTGGAGATAAAATGAAGCAATTTTGATGCACAATTTAACATCTTGTATTAAAGTTAAATACAATGTCGGATCAAAAAGTTCTGAGACTGTGCTGATGTCTCCAACCCTGGTAGGAGGAGAAGAGAACAATTTTACCGTGGCGTAGAGGCACATGTGACGCGAAGTGTGGAAAGAAGCAGGTGTTTTTCCAGACAATGCGTGTCAGTAAACTGCAGTCGTTCGCGTTCATCGAAAACGGAAATGACATTTGAAAAACAACGTGCGAATATCAAATTCTGTCAGCGTTTAGGACATCGCCGACAGAAACATTGCACCTGCTGCATCAGGTGCAATGGCAGAATTTGATATTCGCATGTTGTTCTTCAAACGTTATTTCCGTTTTCGACGAACACGAACGACTGCAGTTCACTGACACGCATTGTCAGGAAAAACCCTGCACTGCGGACCTGCTTCTTCCTTTTCACATCTCACGTCGCATGTGCCTCTACGCCAAGGTAAAATAGTTCCCCTCTCCTCCAACCAGGGTTGGAGATATCAGCACAATCTCCGAATTTGTTAATCCTACCTTGAATAAAGATATTAGTTATATGTATATTTTTTGTAAAGGGCAATTATTTAAGTTAATATATAAAATAAAAATGAGGATTACATGGATACTTTAATTAATTAGAGTATTTACTTACGGTTGTTCGATTTATTTTCTAACAGTATGTCAGTATGATAAACATTTCTAAAAAAATATTGAACCTAGCTCCTTCAAATTTGTTGTGGTTATTACAAATGTATTGTGTAATTATATTAAAAACTGTGTACATTTTGGACAAAAAGTTATGAATTTTGTATTGTTCTAGTAAAATGATCCCAAAATCACAATTTTAAGAACATTTTTGTTAGTTTTATTTTCTTTTACACTTATATTTATTATTATAAGAAATTTTACTAAATTAGTCAGTTGCGTAAACACGAAATTTTTATACTTCCTACATTGAATAAGTTTTATAAAAAAGTGCACAAAACTAGGAAAAAACACAAACAACTTAGCTCGTACAGTTCTTAGCCAATCTATAAAATTCGAGAAATTTCCAGAACTCGCCAAAAGTCGCCAAGTTTCCGATATTTCGCCAAATTCATCGCCAAAGTCACTGAATGTGTCATCAAATTCAAGTGACTTGAACCTTCAAATTATAAAGATGGTTTCCTGTAAAGTGTTCGTAGCAATATAGTCACTTCCGTTACATAGTTCCGTTTCATCCGATTCACCTCCTTCAAATTTCTTTCATGATTTATTCCATACGCCTCTCTCGAAGATGCTCCACACAAAAAAGAATCTTCTGAACTTTCCATGAATATTTTTCTTAGCAAAGTATATCCGAATCATTTAACATTTAAAAATAAAAATAAAAAAATGCCTTTACATTATTTAAATGAAGCAAAATAAACTAAAACTTTCAATCCTAAGTATAATTCAAATTGCTTTATCTCATTTGTTTCCTCATGGGGCAAAATCCAGATGCAAATGGCTGCAAAGTGAAACGCACATTAAAACTAAAAGATTTATTTCTTTTAGTTTGTTTATGAAGAAAAAAATATATGATACATTTCAAAGCTATTTGAAAAGCATTAAAATTACATTATTTTAACAACGTCGCCAAATCCCAGTATTAAATATTTGCATTAATTTATTTATATTTTTAGATTACTTAAGACACATGCGTTCGTTCATTAACTGAATTCACATAACTTTTGATCAAAATGATTAAAAAATACCGACAAATAAAAGACGGCGGATTTGAGAAAAATATAAAACAAAAAAATCTGATGTGGGCAGCACATGACTTTCCTTACATAATGCAATGAATTTACTACTTTTACAGATAAAAAAATGTTATTCTTATAGTAGATACTTATATTCGTTCCAAGATATTGAATTTTCTTCAATGAGTCGTCATTTTCATTGATTTAGCGTCAGTTTTATCCATTTGGCGAGATTTTCGTTAATTTGGCAACATTTAAAAATGTCGCTAAGTTAGTGTCATTTCGCTAAATTCGTCGCCAAAGTCTCGCCAAGTGTTATGAACGGAGAAATAAGTTATTCTTACGGCGGATAAATGACTATTTGCATTCAAATACAAAAGTATTACTCAAAGTATCTTTTCTCGTGAATAGAACGTGTTAGATCCACGAGAATGATGTCATCCAATTTATCGCATGGTAATACATATGAAAAGTGAACATGTTTCTCAATAGGAAATTTTTTTTATTATTATTTTATAGGACTTTTTGATAATTTTTTTGAAAAATGTGCCATATCTTAAGAACGGTTCATGTTAGCGTTCTAAAATTTATGTCAATCGTTTTATAATGAAAAATTACATAAGAAATATCTATTTGTGTAATTTTATTAGCGGCTTTGATTTTTTGACGATTGTTTCAAAATTTCACTCGAAAATTTAGGGGGATTCTGAACATTCGATTGCGTATAAAAACAATAGACTTCCAGTGTTTATAGATTGTGATTTTTTGTACCAAATTTCGTTCGAATTGGTCCATTCGTTCGTCAGTTATCGTCTCCACAGACTCACTGACACATACATACACACACACACACACACATACTTTCACGCACACACACACGCATACTTTCACACACACACACACACACACACACACATATATATACACACACACAGACATTACCTCAAAAATTTTCTATTCGTGATCAGGGATGCTTGAGATGTGCTCTCCCGTCGAAAACTCGAATTCGAATTTTCGACCCCGTCACAATACTTTCCTTATACATTATATGTATAAGGAAAGTAGTAATCAAAAAGTAACTGAGCGGTTTTGGTAGCCAAGAACTTCACGAGTTTAATTCTTTTCAAGAACTTGCAACAGAGATTATGATATATAAGCCTTCGCTCAATTGGGGTGTAGACGTGATGCGAGTAAAAGTATCTGTCGAATTCAATACAGAACCAAACATGTATTGTATTTGGATCTGTATTGAATTTGAACATACATTCGAACACACATTGAATTTTAATCTGTATTGATACAGAACCAAATATGTATTGTCAAATTTCATATATCCTTTCAGCTGTATTATAATACTGGTAAAAATTTAAAAAAAAAAATTTTAGATCTGCAACATCTGTGAATGTTTGGTTGTTGACGTCACTATTTTTGTCTGTTTTTGTTTAAAAATATTTAATAGTTATAAATACTAAAAAAATATTCTAATATTTAACTTATTTATTTTTGCAAATGAAAACAGCGTAGGTTAGCTATTTGTAGTTAATCAACGGACGTTCTGGAACCATTTTTACTTTCCCTATAATGCATGAGTATATTGGATATAATATATAATGTACAGGCAAAGTATTGGAATCGTGTCGAAAATCGCAACTCGAATTTTCGACGGATCTGCGCGTTTTGGGACCACTAGAACACGAAAAAAACTATTTTTGGCGTGACGTGTGTGTGTGTGTGTACAATGTATGTATGCATTCTAACTCAGAAACTAATAGACCAAATTTCATAAAATTTTATAAGTCACTTATGAGTTACCCTAGTGCTGATTAAATTTTGGTATAATTCAGAATAAAAGAACTTGCCTCTTTTAGTGAAATAGCCAGCAAAAATTGCATGTAAACACTCTAGATAAAAGACTAATTGACCAAATTTCACAACATTTGGTAAATAAGTTACATGTGTGTTACTCTATAGTGCTGATTAGATTTTGGTATGATTCGAAAAAAAGAAACTGCTTTAGATTGATAAATGGTACGCAAAAATCGTCAAAATCTAAAATAAAAGACTACAACTACTCAAATGTATCCATTAAATTTTTGTTTTCTACGTAATTTTTGACGATGAAAAGAATAAGACCAAACCCAATACTCTAGTACTAACCGTTCTCGAGATATTTTAGTTCTTTTGCTGCTCCTCCTTTAAAAATACATCCAGTTAGCAAATGAAAACGAAAATTGAATTAAAAGTGCAAATTCATGTTTATTTCAAATAATTATGCGTGATATTTTATGCAATTAAACTCAATTTAATGAATTACTAAATAATTAGAAAATGAATTTGAAATTATAGAGAAAGTCATGTGCTGTCCACATCAGATTTTTCTTTAGCAATATAGCAATATTTTAAGGTTTGTGGCATGGCCGTAGCCAGAGACGAAATTCAAGACGGGCTGTAGTGAAATTCAAGGGAGGCTCAACAGTCTTGAACGAGGTAATCATCAGAAAATTATCCCCAAAAACAGGGAATCATCAGAATTTATTAACCATAATAGTTGCTATTATATATTTCAATCTATATAAATTATTAACAAATAATTGTATATTTATATTTGTAAGCTCAAAGTTGATTAGGGAACATCCTTATAGCTACCATACATCAATAATAATATATAATAATTTCAATTATTTTAATATAAGCATTAACTAGTAGCAAAGCTGCTATTTAATCGAAGAAAATTTTTGAAATTTCATAGTACAAGTTGCCGCTTAATATTAACTCTTAACTATACTTTTTTATCAGTTGATTTTAACTTTATAATGTATAACAGTGAACCCTGCGATATTATAAAAATATCCGAATACTAGTGTCATAATTTTTAAATGTTTTTAAAATAAATATGTAAATAAATTGATCATCAGTATAACCACAAATGCTCGATAAATTAAATAATCTTTAGAACAATCTAATTTATAAAAAAACAATAGCATAAAGAAAATTTGTATGCAAAATTTGGATGACATGTTGAATGAAATTTCATATCACTACTATTTAATATTTTTACATTGGCGAGATGATTATACCTCTTAGGGGGGCTTAACCCCCTCTGGCCCCTCCCTGCCTATGGCCCTGGTTTGGGGCACTCTACAATGCGAATCTACAAAATTAATTGTAGTGCGTAATTCGCTATGAAAAATGACTATTTTTCACAGATTATTTTCACATGAATAAATTTTGATCATTCCCTGAGAAAAGATGGATCGAAATTTTCAATCCATTTAGAGAAGGCATTAAGAAACCATTATTCCTGAAACGTCGTTTAAGTCGTTTATCTCCAATTCCTTTTATTTCAGTTCATGATTTAAAAGTTGATGGTAATGCCCTCGGAGGGAAAGCGATTGATCAATTAATTCTTCTGAGCCGTCAAAAATCCCTGAAATTTAGTTCTTCAATTAACGTCAATTATTGCTTTGAATCAACTTATTAACGGAAGACAGAATAATCTTCCAATTAATAAGTGAATATGAATCAAAGATCATTCATTAATAATACGAATCAAGAGTCATTCATTTTGTATGAATACTACTAGTCGATATACACGACGTTGCTTGTAATTAATAAAAAATTACGGGAATGATTGATATTTTCATTTTCTAAAGTCATCTGTTTCATTTTGGCAAAAGTTTTTCAAACCCATTTATTACTTTCCTTATATACATAACGTATAAGGAAAGTATTGTGACGGGGTCGAAAATTCGAATTCGAGTTTTCGACGGGAGAGCACGTTTCAAGCATCCCTGATCACGAATCAAACATTTTTGAGGTGATGTCTGTGTGTGTGTGTGTGTGTGTGTGTGAAAGTATGTGTGTGTGTGTGTGTGTGTGTGTGAAAGTATGTGTGTGTGTGTGTGTGTGAAAGTATATGTGTGTGTATCAGTGAGTCTATGGAGATGATAACTGACGAACGAATGGACCGATTCGAACGAAATTTGGTACAAAAATCACAAACCGTAAACACTGGAAGCCTATTGTTTTTGTACGCAATCGAATGTTCAAAACCCCCTAAATTTTCGAGTGAAATTTTGAAAAAATCGTCAAAAAATCAAAACCGCTAATAAAGTTACGCAAATAGACATGTCTTATGTAATTTTTCATTAGAAAACGATTGACATAAATTATAGAACGCTAATATGAACCGTTCTCGAGATATTGCACATTTTTCAAAAAAATTATCAAAAGTCATATAAGATAAAAAAAAATATTTCCTATTGAGAAACATGTTCACTTTTTATATGTAATACCATGCGATAAATTGGGTGACATCATTCTCGTGGATCTAGCTCGTTCCATTCACGAGAAACGATACTTGGAGTAATACTTTTGTATTTGAACGCCAATAGTCATTTATCTGCTGTAAGAATAACTTATTTCTGCGTCCATAACGCTTGGCGAGATTTTGGCGACGAATTTGGCGAAATGTTGCTAACTTGGGGACATTTTTAATTGTTGCCAAATTAACAAAAATCTCGCCAAATGGATAAAAATGACGCTAAATCAATGAAAATGACGACTAATTGAAGAAAATTCAATATCTTGGAAAGAATATAAGTATCTACTATAAGAATAACATTTTTTTTAACTGTAAAAGTGGTAAATTCATTGCATTATATAAGGAAAGTCATGTGTTGCTCACATCAGATTTTTTTTACTGTAAAAGTAGTAAATTCATTGCAATATATAAGGAAAGTCATGTGTTGCCCTCATCAGATTTTTTTGTATTGTGTTTCACCGATGGTTGAAACAGCGTAAAATATACGAATATGTTTTCTAACCATTTAAGCGCCTTCATTGTGGTGTAGGAGTTGACAAAACTTCATACTTTTATAAATGGTCTGACAAACGGAGCAAGGATGTTTCTTTCATTCCTCGGTCTGCCTGTAAAGATGATTTTGTATAGCAAGAACAGAAATTCTTATTTTTCCTTTTAGAGGAATTAAATATTTTAATTAAATTAAATTTTAATATTTTAATTAAATTTTTTGAAGAGCAATGTCATTCAGAATACTGATAAAATTCGCACATATTTTGAAATATGTTTACGAACGGGACAAGGATGTTTTACTCCTCGATCTGTCTGTAAAAATGATTTTGTATAGCGAGAACAAAGATTCTTATATTTATTTTTAGAGTAATTAAATTAACTATTTTAATTAAAATTTTTGACTAGCAATTTCATTTAGAATACTGGTAAAGTTTGCTTATATTTTAAACCACGAGCAACGCCGTGTATATCTGGTTGTCTAGTATATAAGTCTATTTGTTTTTATCAACATTTATTTCTTTCCGAGCCATTTTAGACACACATTAGAGCAGTTAGAAACCTATCACACCTAAAAATTCAGAAACGATCCGGGATTGTATCTGAATAATATTTATTCTCAAATGCACTGCCATGACTTCATTTATAGGATTCACAATTAAACAGTTGTTCCGACAAAATGTCAAAGTTTATGCGAAACAATGTGCTGTTTCCAAAACATAAATCAGTGTGCACAGTGGGACACCAGCCGCATTCAGCCGTACGTGCACTATTGCACGAAATCAGCGAGTAACTATTTTCACACATACCCCTACATCTCTGTTCTCAGACGTGCCAGACAGTTAATTGAAGATTAAAATTGCTGAGAGACTGGAGACAAAAATCTAATGTAGGCGGAAGATGAATTTTAACACTTTCCAACATAGTTGAAAAGTGTTTATGACTTTGGTTATTCTGTCTGTCTGTCTGTCTGACCGTTCGCACGATAACTGCCGTAAAAATGACTTTATCAAAATGAAATTCTAGTATGTTGTTCAAACGGTCTGTGGAACATATGAGAATGTAAATAAATAATGTCACCCAATTAATTTTGGATTGAATCCAGGTTGAAAAGGCGAAATATATTGAACCCTATGGGACCTAATTTTTAAAACATTTTTAAGCGAATTTAAATTTCATAAATTGTTTCGAAAGCTTTAAGAAATATTCAAATTATCCCCTAAAATATATAAAAAAATTGAGCAAAATATGTTCGGTAGTTTTTTAAATAAAAATTAAAATAATAATGACACCCATATTATATGAAGAGATCATGTGACCCACTTCAAAATAATATATGGTATCCATTTTTTCTCCCAGTGCCAAAATCGGGATTTTTAACCTTTTGCTTACGGGTGCCATGCCAAATGTTTGGAATAGGGTATGTCAAATGCCTGTTTTTTTTTTTAGAGGTTCTTCGTTTGGAATGGACGCTGTCCCACCCGTAAGCAAAAGGTTAAAGTTCTTTTAAATTTATATTTAATGTTGCATACGTCCTGAAACCGCTTTATTTTGCGTATTTTCTGAGCATCTATATTCTGCGCCAAAGCAATTACAATATTTTAGTTTAAATGATCATCAAACTTTGATTATTTCTACAACGAAGCCTAATTTTAACGTATGCAGAATGTAAACAAATCAAGCTGTAAAATGAGTTGTATAAGAATTGCTGAATTTTTTAACGCAAAATTATTGAGCTCTGGAGTTTGTAATATAGGTGATATGAATGAAATATTCACTGATTTTACATAGAGAAACAGACGATTTTATTATATTGCCTTTTTCGATGAAGTTTTAAGCATGGAGTTAGAAAGTACTTTTACCTCCACGGTTTTAAGTGTTTAAGTAAAATAAATTATTGTAGCACTGTGATCATTTTTAGAATATCACAGCTGAATGTATCGCATTTTAGAGACCTTTAAATAAAATTGCATTACAATTGGAAAGTGTTCCATAATCAATGCTTTATGCATGATTGATCTTTCTTGTTTTAGACTCGAATTAAATTTCTTTTTCTTTCTGCCATAATGTATTAATTTGGGTCTTATATGCTGACGCATGAATTAGTTGCTTATTTCAAATTATGCCAAGTTTGAAATTTTAATAACATTTTCTCTTACATTTGGCGAGTTTACACTTTTTAAAAGTGGCGAACTATCCAAAATTGCATTTAAAGAAACGAAACATCTGGAGCTTTATCCTTACAATAATAGACATTAGTTGTATTTGTTTCGTTATCAAAAATTACGCACTAAACAAATATTTATTTAATACATTTAATCATATTTAGTCTTCTTTTTTTTTACACTTTGGCGATTTTTGCGGACTATTTCGAAAAAAAAAATAGCGGTTCTACTTTTCCGAATCGTACCAAAATTTAATCCGCATCAAAATAATGCATTAGTGATCTACATACCTACCTATTTACCTACTGAAGTTCAGGAAAGTTTTGTCACATAGTTTATGAATGGACAGATACATGGCGCGCACACACACACACACACTAACGTCACCCTGAAAATATTCTATTCGTCTAAAGACATGTAAATCCACCGAAAACTCGAGTTTCAATTTTCGACCTGTTCCAATACTTTCCCTATAAAATGTATTGTAGAGAAAATAAGAAGTTTCCTCGTTATCTTTACTATAGACCATCACATGAGGTTTAGAAACATCTCGAAATGCAACCATTTCGTGCTGACGGACGACTTAATACGTTCCCTGTTCGCGGAAAACAAAAAATAGGCTCACATATTCCTTTTATAAAATCGGATATATGATAGAATTTTCAATTCGCGATGGGCAGACTGGTAATTTCCGTTCGTCCACCCCAAAGGGGATGTGTGATCCATTTTTATGATGTTCTATCTGGGGAACGAACAGCGTAGGTATTGAAGTTCTAAAAAAATATATGTTCGCATTTCGATTTCTTGAAACGCCAAGAATGGAATACAAAAAAAAGTATGTGACGATAAAATAAATATTACTTTATCCTTCAGTTTTTTTTATTTATTTATTTATTTTTATCTGATGAAGTTTCTGTTTAGCAATTATATATGTTAAAAGAGTTTATTTGCCTTTCGTGTATCTCATTTAGTTTGCAATTTATTCTTTAGTTTACTTCTTATGTAGCCAACTTAGGACAGGGTTGCTTGCCAATTTATTCATTTTTATGATGTTCTATCTGGGGAACGAACAGCGTTGGTATTGAAGTTCTACAAAAATATATTTTCGCATTTCGATTTCTCGAAACATTGAAAATAAAAAATAGGCAAAATATTTTTTATTATTATTATTTTTTGAAAAAGTTTCTGGTAGATAATTATATATATTAAAAGAATTTATCTGTTCTCGTATGTTATTTAATTTGCTCCTGATTTACCGAACTCAGGGCACGGTTTCCAATTTAGCCATTTTATGGCTTGATCTAACCATTTTTTGAAAAACACTAAAAGTGGCTCATTCTAGCCACAAAATGGTTAAGTTTGAAACTACTATTAATAGCAATCCGTGAAATCTAGACATTTTTTTGCTATAAATTTAGCAGTATATTTTATTCTAAGTATTAACAATAGTGAATCTAGGCAAGAGAGATGGTTAGTGGGCGTGGCTAACCCTCTAGAGACCCTCTTATTAGAATGACTCGTAGACAACATCTGTGTCATTATTACGCAACCAATGTTTCTTGATAAATAATCTATAGTTGACTTATTTTTCCGTCTTTCTATATATTTTTAACTTATACTTTTAAAATTTTTACACTTTGCCCATTTTGTTAATACTATGTATACGCTCAAGCATACATTCCATTGTGGATGAGCATGCATGTGTCCTTACTATATAGTTTAGAACTTTGGGGGGAGGGCATATTGAAACCAATGTCTGCAAAGGGGAATCGAGCTGTTTGGGATAGGGTATGTCAAATACCTGTCTTTTTGAGAGGTTCTTCGTTTAGAATTGGCGCTGTCCCACCCGTAAGCAAGACGCTAAAAAAAATTCCTTAATACATACATTTCTCAGACTCTGCTATAGATAGAGATTGAATGGCGACTTATAGAGATTGGATGTTGACTGATTCAGAATCAAATTCCAGAAGGAGTAAGGGGGTGATAACATATTTCCGATTCTGGAGATGTCACATACAGTTTTTCCGAAAATTCGAAGGAGTTTACGTAAGATGCAGAAAAGAATAAAAATGCTCACTTGTTCAGTCAAAAATAAAGTGCATACACCATTTGCCCCAGTATGAACGCTCTTTCATAAATTTGTTTTTCTGCATCTCAATGCGATGATTTTTCGATTTTTAATGAATTTTTGAAATTTATACGGACTTTTGAAAGACCCTGTATTACTAAAAATAAACAATCGATTTATTATAAATTGATTAGACATTTGTTTATTTGCAAACTAAGACTTGTAGACAAAGTTTGGAGCAAAATGGCGATATTCGCCTGCTTTGAATGAGAGTGAGAAACAAATTCCAATAGGTTTTGAATTAGGCGAATTTGTGTTCATTTTTTTCTGCCAGGTGAAGAAGTTTTCTGTGAACATTCAATTTGGCTAAAGTGAGCGAGAGTGTAGAATATGTTGTATGTAGGGGAGTGCGCAGCCCGCAAATCATCCGCAAAACAGGCGATTATATTCTCAAAACACTGACGTTTTCAGGATTCACTTTTTTTGCACCACGCCCACTCGTTCTAACTAAATGATGACCAGCTTATTTTACCCCCTGTGGAAAATTCTCGAAAATAACTACGTAACACGGAAAATTCTATGTCAATCCACAAAATTCAAAAAGTTTCAAACATTCTCCGCCTACTTGGCGATACTTCGAAACATTTTTCACCAAAGTCGACAAAATCCCGAACCTTCAAATAATAACAATAATTGACTGTAAATGTTCTTTTTACTTTCCCTGCAACACATGATAATGCATAGGGAAAGTAGTGGAAACATACCGAAAATCACAACTCGAGTTTTCGACGGATCTACACGTTTTGGGACCTCTAGAACACGAAAAAACTATTTTAGCGTGACGTCTGTGTGTGTGTGTGTCTATGCAATATATGTATCCACGCTAATTCAAAAAACTAATGGACCAAATTTCAGAAAATTTGGTATGTAAGGCACTTGTAAGTGACCCTGGTACTGATTAGTTTTAGGTACGATTCATATATGTGTGTGTGTGTGTGTGTGCGTGTGTGTGTGTGTGTGTTTGTGTGTGTGTGGCATTAACTGTGATTTAATAAAGATATTATCATAGCTTTAATCATTGAGAAGAAGTGGATAATTTCGTAACTAGATGCATTTAGTTTATTTTGTTTATTTCTTACTTTTATTTATGATATATATATATATATATATATATATATATATATATATATATATATATATATATATATATATATATATATATATATATATATATATATATATATAATGTACTTTTATACTGCTTCTGCTGTAAGAAAATCTAAACCCTGGAATAAGAATGTGTCAGAAAGTCTAAAGATTTCTCACACTCCAGATATTTCTCGTTCAATTCGTGTAAATACATTCAACTCCTTACAGAAAAGCAATCATTCAGAGCCTTCTTGCAATGAGGTTGGTTTAAAAGGTTCAGAAGAGTCCAATGAAATGGTCGTCTCAGAAAGAAAAGAATTTGGGGAGTTTGTATAAACTCGACGAGTTTTAACGAAAATCAAAACCAATAGGTGAGAGCAGACGATTTGGCTCGGAGAGTGTGAAGAAAGAAAGTTGGTTGTACTTTTTAACACCCACATGTAGGCTTTATCGAAAAGAATATTCTCCACTTTAAGAAATTACTCTGTGGAAAAGCAAACCATCTGACTTGTTGAAGAGTAAAGAAATAAAGTAATGGATCGCAGTCTATGTATTTTTCTTTAAGAGAAGAGATTCAAATTTTGAAGATGCAATCTTTTCCACCGCCCGATTCATATTTTTATTGAAAGAGATAACTTTGAACATTGTAAAAATGACAAATTTGAATTAATGAATTTCAATTTCGGGAAAAAAAAAGCTATATATATATTATATATATATATATATATAGCTTTATTATATACATTATTATACATATATATATATATATATATATATATATATATATATATATATATATATATATATATGTATATATATGTATATATATATATATATATATGTATATACATATATATATATATATATATATATATATATATATATATATATATATGTATATATATATATATATATATATATATATATATATATATATATATATGTATATATATATATATATATATATATATGTATATATATATATATATATATATATATATATATATATATATATATATATATATATATATATATATGTATATATATATATATGTATATATATATATATATATATATATATATATGTATATATATATATATATGTATATATATATATATATATATATATATATATATATATATATATATATATATATATATCATCATAACTATCAGAAACCTTATTTCCCATTACCGACAGCTGATTCCCCTGAAACTTTCAATAACATGCTTGCAAATGTTTTATAGTGTACTGAACATGTTTGTCGTCTACTGTCTATACCTGTCGCTTATAGTTTAGAAGGCATTTCGAGTGAAAGTAAGCAAAAAAAATTTTGTAGTTTTTTTCGGCCCTATTTCTACCAAAACTAATAAAAATTGGCTACATTGTATTATTTAGATTCGGAGATTTAAAAGTACAAAGTGTTTATATTTCTTATAACACTCTTTATTTCAGTTATACACTCTTTTGCAAAAAAAAAAAAAAAAAAAAAAAGAAGCACCATGGAGAAAGTGACTGTTTCTATTGAAATTAATATGCGTACAGCTCATACACAGGTAATAAAATGATTACAAAATTAAGGCCGCAGGACCCATCAATGGTTAGCAATTGAGCATTGAATTTTCAAATCAGTAATTTGTGAAACCCTCCTTGGCAGCAATGCATGCTTGTATACGTCTAGGTAAGAAGTGATAAAGTTTTTCAATGTCATCCTGCGATACATTCTGCTAGTCATTCCTCAATTGTTGTTACAGATCTGCTACATTTCGGAGTGCCCGAATCTGGCGGCCTAGCATGTCCCATACACGCTCGATTGGCGAAAGGTCTGGTGACCTTGCTGGCCAAGGAACAGTATCAACAGTACGGAGACAGTCCATAGATATGCGATCCATATGTGGCGTGGCATTATCTTGTTGAAAAATGGCCCCAGAATGACGTGCCATGAAGGGTAACGCAAACGGCCGCAGGATTTCATCAACATATCGTTGAGCTGTTAAAGTTGTACTCAGAGTGAATAGGGGCGATCTGCTGTCGTAAGACATAGCACCCCACATCACACCAGGTGTAATGACTATATGTCTGTGTAAAGCAAAGGCTGATTAAAACCGCTGGTCCTGGCGCCTCCACACACGTACCCGATTGTCATCTGTTGAAAGACTGAAGCGTGATTCATCGCTGAACACTATGCGATGCCAGTATGCTGGCAGCCATGATACTCAGCTACGACACCACTCCAAACGACTCTGTCGATGTTATGAAGTGGTGTGCAGTACAAAAAATTACAACTGTAACATCAAAATTGCAGATTTCAGCAATTTGGGTACCATACCCCGGTGGAAGGTACCACGGGTGGTATGGGAGAGGCTGTAGCACGTTGGATAGCGGACAATGATGCCGTTGGGCCAGTTCGGGCCTGTCGCACAACCATCCGATCTTGCCCCTCGCATTCGTGCACCTTTGCCTTCCGGAGCCTTTATTCCACTGATGAGTTCCTTGGAGCAACCACTGCCACCAGCACCTGTGCACAGCAGAGTCCGTTCGCTGCAGGTGGCGGCCTATTGCTCGGTATGACCATCCAGCTTCACGCATCCCGACTATACAACCACGTTCGAACTCGTCTAATTGCTTATATTGCTTATAAGGTCTTCGGCAATGTCGTAACGGCATTATTGGTTGTGTCTTCACGGAACTGCAACGTCGATAACGAGCAAAGGTAAACCGTCCACGTTCTTAACTTGTTTTATAGGATACTAGTTGCGCAGTAGAAACGCGCGCTATGTCGGAAGTTAACACTCATTGGCCTTGCAAATTTAATCATTTGCATACTTGGTATAAAGGAATTTGCATGCGAAATTTCGAGATGATCGAATTATTTTTTAGGAGTGCTTCGCTTTTTTTTTGTTTTTTTT
This sequence comes from Amaurobius ferox, assembly GCA_951213105.1. Lineage (NCBI taxonomy): Eukaryota > Metazoa > Arthropoda > Arachnida > Araneae > Amaurobiidae > Amaurobius > Amaurobius ferox. The sequence goes on along the minus strand of OX578152.1, from coordinate 109,689,169 downwards.
TTTTTTTGCAAACGACTGTAAATACCCCCCAACGATTGATGTTATTCACATAATAAAAAAAATCAAAATTCTACTCATACTTTTCCATATTCCAATCAAAAAAGCTATTTTAAAACGATATATATGTATATGTATATATATATATATATATGTATAGCTTCGTATATATATATATATATATATATATGTGTGTGTGTGTGTGTGTGTGTATAGCTTTAATGCTTGGATATTTTATGTTTCTCTATATTCGAATCCCCTCCATTGATATTTGACGATTATCTTTAGCTTGATAACTAGAAATTTGCATTTTATTTTCCTCATGATTGATGATTTCTCTATTTAATACTTCTTTTTGTTTTGTAGACATATTTTAAAGTTAGGGTTTTTTGAGTTACGATTTTTCACTATTCTATCATTGGATTTTCTAATTATATTTTTGTTATATATATACACAGGGTGTCCCAAAAACATTGGTTTCCATTCCTTAAATATTGATCTTAGACATATATAATAAATTACAAAGTTGCGTTAAAAAAGGTACAGAATTTTATGAAATCGATTAAAATTTTCAAGGGAATTAAATTTTAAGAAATACAAAATTTAAATTTTTATACGGCCACCGTACAAAAGCAAATCCAATGAGTAAAATGTGCCCCATACACTAATAAGGTGATGTACAAAATTTCAGCAATTTGTCATAAAATGTCCCAGAGATATGAAAAGACAAAAATGCTGACTTAAACCACTTTTCGATGCATCGACATGGGTTCTCAGAGGGAAAAAATCATGTCGGCAGATCGCGTTTCTAGGATCATACAGAAATTACGAAAGAAAACAATGATTACATAAATAAATAATAATTTTGCTATTAATTGGGATAAAAGTATCTACAATGTGTAGCTTTACACAAAGATTACAAAGCTTGTTCAAAATGTTTTCCATCCATCCCATTAAAGATAAGAGGCAGATATTATTTGCCTATGATGCATTTCTGCGTTGCGCCATTTGCATTCTTGCTGTAAACATTTACATTTTAATTTGTGATTAATCCCTCACCAACTTTGTTTAAACCTATCTCTGGGACTTTTTAGGATAAAATGCTGAAATTTTGTACATCCCCTTATTAGTGTATGGGGCACATTTTACTCATTGGAAATGTTTTTGTACGGGAGCAGTATAAAAATTTAAATTTTGTATTTTATAAAATTTAATTCCCCTGAAAATTTTTTATCGATTTCATAAAATTCTGTACCTTTTTTTACGCAAATTTGTAATTTATTATATATGTCTAAGATCAATATTTAAGAAACAAACCCGAGGTCAATGTTTTTGGGACACCCTGTATATATATATTAATTATGAGTAAATAATTTAACAAAATCTGCTAAATGTGATAACTAGATGCATTTAGTTTGTTTTTTTAATTTTAATTTTTATTTATTTTGTGTGTGATATATATACATATATATATATATATGTATATATATATAAAAATAAATTATTAAATCCAAAGTTAGAATGTATGTAGTAACTCATAATACACTATTCCAAAATTTTTTACAAATACAAAGAAATTAAAACAAAGAGAGGAAATAATAAAGCATAATGCAAGTAATAAGGACAAAGACAATCAACAAATTTCAAAAACGAGGAATGCAAATAAGAAAACAAAAAATCAAGCAAAAAAGCTTGCACATGGAGGAGATTTAGTTTGTATTTGTAGAAAATTTTGGAATAGTGTATTATGAGTTACTACATACATTCTAACTTTGGATTTAATAATTTATTTTTATATTGAAAACATTTTATTTATTAGCTGCATTTGCGCAATAAATTAAATGTATATTGCATTGTCATTCACATTCTTATACTACGCTGTTTAGTTTATCTAACTTTTCATTTATGAACTATCCTTATTCCTAATTCCTTTTGTATGCTTCGTATTAAAGAAACATTCTATATGTATATATATATATATATATATATATAAACCGTAAATCTGTATGTAATTATCTTCTATGGCAGCTCTATCAGCGTTACTACACATGCATTTGTGCTGCTACACATGCAGCTTGATCAATGATTTATACACTCATTTTACATATTTCATTTTTGTGTAACGAAATATATCACATGCATTTGCTATGCCAACAGAGTACACAAATCCATGCGCAAACCTTCTAGTTTATCAATTCGTTCTCATGAAAGATTTTATTACATGAATGAAATCACTTGTTCTGTGTTTGAAGTTTGATATTTTCTTTTTTTTTTTTTTTTTTTGCTCACTCAAATATTGAGCCAAGGGCCAAATCAAAACATCTCACGGGCCATAGTTTTTAGACCCCTGAACGAGACATAGAATTTTTTCCATACCTTAATATGGAAAAACAAACTGTGCTAGGATAATATCCTCTTAAATTTATTGAGTACGAAATTTCGCATGTACTCAAACTCAGTGATCGGAAGTAGCGCGCTACAAGTAATGAAACTACAGTAGTCACTACTTTTTCTCGTAGTTTGTAGTGTAACGCCCTACTTTTAAAAATAAGTAGTGTAGCGAGTAGCCCGATACAATAAATAACTAGTTTGTATCGAGTTTTGACGATACTTTTAACGTTACTTTATGAACAAACAAGGTGCCATTCTGCATATCATGTGATGACCCTCTCTTCATTTGTATGAAATTTGGAGTTCTGCGCAACGATGTACGATGAATGGCTGCAGGGTTAGGAAGGCTATTGCCTCATGAAGTTAATTTTTTATATGGATATATTCAGATGTGTTATTTCCCAAAAGATCCTGCTTATCTGATTGCAATTTTGTGATGCAAATTCTACTAAAAATGAACAAACATGTTTTCAAATAAATAGTTTTTACTTTTACTTTATTTTATACTTTTAATAAATAAAAATGGATACCCGAAAACGCTTCGCCACTGATGATGGGCATTGTGATACCCGAAAGCACTTTAGCAGTGTAATTTTTGGACGTCGAGGAAAGGAGATTTCATTAAAGGACTTTTAAACCTATTTTTGGTTGTCTTTGATTTTAAAGTTTATACTTTTATTTTATTTTACTGTTTTTAGAAATAGGTAAAAAGCGTAAAGATTGGTAAGTTGATCAGTAAATTTGGGAATCGGTCAATTTTAATTATTCAGAATAAGTATGTTAAATTACTACATTATACCCATATCCTCAACTTTTTGTGAAAATTGAAGCTGCTGCAAAATTCGTCTTATGAAAGTAGTTTTGTAGTGACTACATTTTAAAAATAGTTTGTAGTCACTACTTTTTAAAGAAAGTAGTTGTAGTTACTCCATTTGTCATAATGTAGTTGTAGTTATAGATCACTACAATAATAAAGTAGTTTTCTACATGCTCATACTAAACTTAAGTACGGGGTATTTCGGAATGTACAAATAAGAAATCAAATATTTTATTCCGATTCCTTTTCTACGAAACGTGAAATATCAACACACGTAAAATAAAAATAAAAAAACAGATAAAGGACATATCTTTATGGGTGACCTAGTTGGTAAGAAAATTGATGAAAATAGAAAAAGCATTTCTCTGAAAGTTCCAAAATATCGTTTTCAAAATATCTAAAAATGATTTTTAAAATGGAGAGCTGCGCGTCAGGAGCGAGTAAAGAAAGCTATTGAAACTTAAAGTGTTAAAAGATGGAAGATATTTATTTTGGAAAGGGAAAATTCGCGAAAATACTTTTCCCGGAATGAAAACAGCTTTTATCGGCAGTTCAACATTTATTTAAGATATAAATCTGTTAAAATTTTTTTAGTTGATCAAAAAGTAAAATTCCTGATATAATACATCCTTTTTTTATTTGTACGATATTAAAATCTGACATGGTTATCACATGACTTCTTTTACAAATTTATTTTTCTCCGCTTCTATACTCTTTGTCTTCTTATAATCTCTCTCCTTCTCTCTCTCCTTTTCTTCCCCTTCTCTCTCTTTCTCTTCTTTTTCATCCTCTTCCCCTTCTCTCTCCCCTTCTCTTCTCTCTCCCCTTCTCTCTCCCCTTCTCTTCTCTCTCCCTTTCTCTTCTCTCTCCTCTTCTCTTCTCTCTCCTTTTCTCTTCTCTCTCCTTTCTTCTCTTTCCTTCTCTTCTCTCTCCTTTTCTTCTCTTTCCTTCTCTTCCCTGTCCTTTTCTTCACTCTCCTTCTCTTCTCCTTCTGTTCTCTTCTTCTCTTCTCTCCTTCTCTTCTCTCCTTCTCTTCTCTCCTTCTCTTCTCTCCCCTTCTCTCCTCTCTCCTTCTCTTCTCGCTCCTTTTCTTCTCTCTCCTTCTCCTCTTCTCTCTCCTTCTCCTCTTCTCTCTCTTTCTCTTCCCCCTCTCTCTCTTACACGAAGATGTAAAATATCTATTTGAACGGCTGGGAGAGTGCCACCCAATTTATACTGAAACTCAGTGGGGGCGGCATACACAAAAACCTTACACTCCTTCCCCTATCACCAACCTCTCGGAAGGACTTACAGACCCACATATTTAACATGTCCGTATTCCACGTGAACACGGGGACAGGGTAAGCAGAGCAAGGAATAAAACGTGGGACATCCGAATGAAATCCCCGCGCACTAACCACTGGGCTGCCTTACCCCCCTTAGATGTTGCAATCGAAATGGATATGGAAAAAAAATGTGCACTCATCTTTTATCAATTAACTATCGTAGCCCTCCTCCCTCCTCGAATAGCCAGCCTAGTAAAGCTGCCTAAGCTGTAGGATTTCGCTGTTTTTCTTATCGTTTCGTTTCCACAAATAGAAGGTTTCTTGTCTGAGAACTCTGAAGAGTTCTTTCAAAAGTAAATTTTTTTATGTGAATTCTAAATTAAACTTTTAACAAGTGAGGAAGTAAAGCTTGGTGAGTAGTATGTTTATTTTCTAGCCCGTTTTCATTTAAGATATAGAGACTGATTAAAATAGAATTTCCCGTGAATTGTGTTTTCCCGCATATAACAGGTTTGAATGGGTTTCACAGAGAAACGAAAAATCAAGGTACGACTGTGGTAACAAAATTACAAAATGCCATTTATTTATTTTCTTTGAAATTCAGTTGTTATGTTTTATTTGCAACCTTGCTAAAATATGCAGATTGAAAATTTTTATTTGCTAATTTTGGGTCTTTGTTTTATATCACTATTCACAATATTTTATCACGATTTGCAACTAATCATATTTCAAAATTGAATACATTTTTGATTTAGTCAAAAATATTGAAAAAAATCCTCAAATGAAATTTTTGTTCCAAAGAAAATTGTGAAAATCAGCCTAGTAGATTTCGAAAATTAGATGAGGTTGAAAATATTGCTAGAACTTAAATAATATATGCATTTTGCAAATCGATGTTGGAATTTCTGGGTATGCCACTTCCTAATTACAAGCCTAAAATTCCTAATAACAAAATATGCAATATTTCGGTTTTACTTAAACTAATTCAACAACATTTTTTCGAAAATCGTATACACGCATATACAGGTGCAATCATATGAACTACTCATAAAATAACTCATCCATAATCAGAATCTATATCATCAGCTTGTTGAGACTGACTCGCTAAGTGATGATTCACACAACCCAAACTGCTAATCATTAAAAGGTAAAACATTACATAACGCGTGGAACTTGATCTGTAAGTAATAAAAAAATTTAAAATCTTGGAAGTTTGTTCGATAAATTTATAAATCTTGGAAATTTTGGGTCCAGCGCTCTTCCGGCTATAACTCAAGAGCGGTTAGACACACAAAATTAGTTTTTATAGCATCCTACGTAGAAAAAAAAATCCTAAATTTTATTACCTCTTTTGGTATACATCCAACCGTTCCTAAGATATTTTAATTTATAGACATAGCAGACGATTTTTTTGTATTTTATAATTCATTTTTTATTCAGTTTTTATTGAATTTGTAACCATAGTAACAGAACAACGCTTCAAATATAGAAATCGTCTGCTAGCGATTCTTCTGATCAAACTATTGAATATATTTTTTTATTAATGATTGATTTTTAACTTAAAATATCTGGAAACGTTGAAGTTAAAGAAACATATAGTGATCGGAGTTGAAATGTTATTTTACATACCGTGATTTCCATGTTAATATTGAACTGTAACTGCGGTAGCGAAATATCGCACCATTCACAATATTTTTTCTATATATAAACTCAGTTGTTGGCAAAATAGGAAAATGTTTAGCTTTTAGCCAATTTATTCATAATAAAGTTGAAAACAATTTTACAGCTTTTTCGAACGTGGTCAAAGAGCAATTTCCGGTCAACCTTCCTTGAAACTATCCTATCGAATTTCCGTGGGTTTTCCATCAACACTCAGATAAAGGAAATAGCAAATCTGTAAGAGTGTGGTACTTCACGAAAATGTTCCTTGATTTTAGATTGTAAGATGTCACCACTGTGGATTTAAAAATCTGATGCCGACAATACATGACTTTCACTACAGACACAAAATTCATCATTTTTCTCTTTTTTATACACATTCATTTCAGTTTCATTGCTCATTTTCGTGTTTACAAAAATTCTTTTCTTTTTGGAGAGTAAAGAGGTGGGGGCTACTTATTACGTTTTAAGCTGTTGTCAGATCACTAAAATTTTGAAACATTAAAATATCTTGCGAACTATCTATCTTAGAGTAATGGGGTTGATATTATTAATTTTGTCATAAAAATTCACATAAAGCAAGCATTAATATACTACTTTAATATTGTTACGACGTATCCTCTAATATCGTAGGTGTACTTTCAGAATACAACAATGTGTCCAAATTTATAGATAACTACCGCTTTTATTTAAAAGCACTAAAAAGCGTAAACAGGAACAATATATAGCGGATAGCTCGATAACTATTTTACAAGATCACCAAACAACTTCCATATATAATAAAACAGCAAATACATGCTCAACTAATTCACAAAATAACTGATACTATTCTCTAAACAATGACATATCTCACAATTCATTTTATCTCGTATCACGTCAACTATTTCCAACTGGTTGATAATTTTCTTATGTACTCCTATGTACCCGCCATAGAGATTTCTAGAACGTGCTCATATCTCAAAGAATATATTTCAAAAAAGTTCTAGTACATTTGAAAACTCGCCAAGTTGGTGATAAATCACCAAATCTGGCACCCATGACCTGAAAAGTATGGCAACCCTACTTTCACATAATAGGAGTGACTGCCTGTAAAGTTTGCTTTTCCTTGGAGATAGGCAAAACACAGTAAAGTATTTTACATATTCGTAACAATATGCATTAAATATATTTTATATACAGTGTTCTTAATGAAGTCCTTAACCTTTTGCTTACGGGTGCGACAGCGCCAATCTCAAACGAAGAACCTTCCCAAAAGACAGGTATTTGACATACCCTATCCAAAACAGTTCGATCCCTCTTTGCAGGCATTGGCGTCCTGGACACCAATGTTCGGGATTGACGTTTGGGATTGACTTCGTTTGGGACAGACGCTGTCGCACCCGTAAGCAAAAGGTTAAGCACTTCAATAACTCTGTACGAAAAGGTCCATGAATATACACGTTAGGTCTGTTTATAGTAAAATAACCATGCTCGATTGAACAACAGTAATTTCAGCACTCCTAGCGGATAATTTAAACAGTTAAGACAACGAATACGGCCAGAGAGATGAAAGCAACAAATTATAGAGCATTGTTTTAGGAATCGGTGATAAAACTGCTACCGGGAGTGCTTATTTGACACATTAGGGTTATAATTGACGAATGTCTGTCTTATTCATTAATGATACAATAAACAACACTTACATGAACAAAACTTTACTGCAGAGCCTGCTTACAATGCACGCCGTCAGAAACAATGCATATTTGAATTCCAGAAAGAATATGACGCTTAGATTTGTGCAGAACCTTGCTGCCCCAACCTGGAATCGAGCCCTGGATCTTCAAACTGGCCAGCCGACTCTCTACCGTTGAGCTACTGAGACGAAATTGCAAACTCTTATTGTGAATGTGAACTCTGCATTCTCCAACTTCTAATGTCAGATTGACGTGCGACTGACATTCTGACTGACCACCTCCTGATATTTTCACCTCAGGTAAGCATCCTGGTGCTATTTTTATCCTCCAGGTTAGCTGCCTGCGTGGTCGTTGATCTCCCGATTTGAAATCGGCGCTCAATATCCCAGAGTCCACTAAATCCGCTCTAGTTCGACTAGGGCCCCTTTCAGAACTCCGAGATCTTTGCAGTAACCTACAAGGATGATTTGTTCGGGCGCCGTTGTAAAATACCTCGCTGCCCCAACCAGAAATCGAACCCTGGACCTTCGAACTGGTCAACCGACGCTCTACCGTTCAGCTACTGAGGCGGAATTGCAAGCTCTTATAGTCGAAGTAGACGCTGCACGTTGAAAAACATTGCAGGTGTCACCATGTTTAGAGTCCCTGATGATATAACTATTTTGAAATATATTGGAACGTGTGGAATTTCGTATGTCACATAAAAACCATGAATAGCTCTCCAAGATATCTTTGCGTGGTGTATAGGGAAAAGAAAATAATAACATATGACAACTTTCCAGGGAGGTGTTTCAAAAATGTCGCCGTTTCTCGAAATAACCTTCGTAAATGATGCCACCGTTGCGAAATATTCGAGAAAATGGTTCAGAAATCGAAACTATGAGTATGCGCGCCATTTGTTCAGATATTTTCAACCGTTCCATTTCCTAATATGGAGCCATGGAGCTTCGTCATTTTCCAATTTCGTTTGGCGTAATAATGAACATAAATCAAGAAACAGATATGGAAAGTTTTCTGTTGAAACTCTAAATCGAACACGTTTTGCAAATGCGAAATGCTGGAGAATGCTTGGAATATTTTTGGAATGAGAAAATTCTAATACATTCGGGTAAATACATTTTTCCCTCCGTGCAACTATTTTCGTTGACAGACGCAGAATTTTCTTTTCATTTCAACTAGTTATCGCTGTTTCAAAAGTTTGGTGGACCAAACATATGGTTTTAGCTAGTATAAACAAGTTACTATGGAGAAAAGATGGTTTTTGTGGCCATCATGGGATCCGGCACACAAGATTGCATTTCTCGTATTTATGGATAGTTTTATTGGAAAAAAATTTAAATAAATGATTTTTACTTTCTCTTACTACATAAAAGCACTGTTTTCACGAAAATTTTCGAATTCAAAATTTTGATGCCAATATATGTTTTAGGACTTCCTGAACACGTTTTGACTATTTTTGGAGTGATGTCCATCTGTCTGTCTGTGATCGATTTTTTGTGTACGCGACAACAGCAAAAAATATTAATGGATTTTCACGAAACTTTATATCGGAATCTGTTATAATATCTAGAACTAATAAAATTTTCTTTAAATTCAAACAAAACTTCGAAATTTTACATATTTTTAACATGGCAGCATAGGGCAAAATTTGACATAATCATGCATAAAAGGGTTTATTTATAGTTCAATGATCACGATACTTAGTAGTTTCAATCAATATTGTGAAAAACAGCCGCGACACATTTTTTTTCGTGACGTCATTAATCCCTCTCGGGCCCGAGAGATACATTATCAAGCAAAAGATTTTTTCAAGCCCTTTAAAGAGAAGGGTGACACGTCATAATTATAATCATTTGGGCCCACAATACCGATTTCTCAAAAAATTTCTTGTAAAATTTGAAAAAAAAAAAGCTGTTAAATGTGCTATCTAAAATAAATAAAAAATAATTGAAATGTTCTTTAAAAAAAATTATACGTAAAATAATTGTAGTTTTGAAAATTGATATAATTATGAATGTCACGCACTCTGTTTACAAAACAAAGCTATTTTATATTGGAAAAAAACGTTTTGTTTAATTTGCCTTCAGGATATTTTGATGTACTGATAAGAAAAAAATTAAAAAATATTTCATAAAAAATTCTCTTTTCATATGAGTATCTTATGTAACAAACACTGTAAATTCAAAATTTACAATTTTATGTACAAATCCCGAAGAAAAATTAAAGTTAATATTATAGACAAATTTTATAAGTTCTCACTTTCGTAGTGCTCAAAATTTTCTCGAAATATAACAATTTAAATATTGAACTTTTTAAGAAATCAATTTCTGAGAAAGTTCTGTTTCCGGCAGAACGTGCCAGAATAGTTTTTAATGTTTAACTCCTTAAAATTTTAATTGAAGGATTGGTGTAATATTTATGTCATTCGATTCTAAACTATTTGAAGATCTTTTTTCATTCAATTAAAAAATAATTAAAAAAATAATAACCTGACTTCAGATTTAAGTTCCAAACCGGAGAGGTTCCCGGTCTCATGGAGCGATTTAATTTGTGGGAGACTGTATAATATAAAGAAGCAGCAAAGAGACTTGAGAGTAATAAAGGCGTTTCGGAATATTCTGGGTATTATATCTATAATACCTGTAAATAATGAAAAGGATTCGCCTAGGGGCAACAATAGGACAAGTCACATTTAGCAATTTTTTCAGCTATATAGTAGCATTCAGTAGTACTCAGTAGACATATTTTTATTTTAAAAACTTCTGCAATTATTGGTGATAAAAAAATTTGCCATATCATTGTCTTTATGAAAACAATTTTCTTGAAATACCTATTTCTCAGAATCTGCTACACGTAGAACTCAGACGATAACCGATTTGGACTCAGCATCAAATTTCGAGGGATTATAAGGGATTCACTACGGATTTCCACTTCGAGTTCTTTTTACATATCCGGTTCAAATTTTGTCATCTTATTTGAAATATCTGTTTCTGAGGATCTGCTATAGCTATAGCTTAATTGATGACTGATATGGATCAAATTCCATGGGAGAATGGGAGGGGGGATTACTAAGGATTTGCGCTTTCGATGTTTTTTCCGCTCCTAGTATTAAAAAAGTTTTTGAAACTTCTATATCTTAAAGTTAGCTATAGATATAGGACAGATAATGACTAATATGAATTCAGCATCAATTTTCGGAAGAGATAGAGGGTTTCAAAAAGGTTTTCCATTTCCGGTTCAAACAATTTCCTTAAAACAACTATTTCTCAAGATTGACTCCAAAGAGAACTTAGATGATAACTGATATGGATGTAGTATCGAATTTTGAAGGAAATAGGGAGAGGAATTCTCTAAAGATTTCCACTTGCAGTTCTGTAGATGCCACTTTCTGATTTTGTGTTTATAACATTTTTCATTTTTTATGAAGACTCCTTCATAAAATTCTTAATCATTAGTTTTAGCCACGATGTTTTTATAATATACATGAACGTTATATACTTTCTCTAACAGTTGAAAAATTTAAAAGAAAAAGTTTATGGCATTCGATTTAAGTGATTTTGAAAATAATACACAGATTTTTATAGCTTGTCACATTGTTCCCTTTAAATAATTCAACACTTCCTCACATTAATGCACATATAATAGATAAAAAGCAAATACAAACTACAAGGTGTCTGACTCGCTTTCGGTCCCTGATTTTCTCTAATAACTTTGAAACTAATGGACGCCATTCAGTGAAATTTGACACAAACATACCTTGATGTATAAGAGGCAGCTTTGCATTTTTTGCTGCTCATTAATCCCCATCTCCTGCAACAGTTTACATAAGGACTTCTGTGGGAAGGCCAGCAGCCTGTTACTTTCCTTATATACATAATGCATAAGGAAAGTATTGTGACGGGGTCGAAAATTCGAATTCGAGTTTTCGACGGGAGAGCACGTTTCAAGCATCCCTGATCACGAATCAAACATTTTTGAAGTGATGTCTGTCTGTGTGTGTGTGTGTGTGTGTGTGTGTGTGTGTGTGTGTGTGTGTGTGTGTGTGTGTGTGTGTGTGTGTGTGTGTGTGTGTGAAAGCATGTGTGTGTGTGTGTCAGTGAGTCTGTGGAGACGATAACCGACGAACGAATGGACCGATTCGAATGAAATTTGGTACAAAAATCACAATACGTAAACACTGTAAGCCTATTGTTTTTATATGCCCTAATGTTCAGAACCCCCCTAAATTTTTGAGTGAAATTTTGAAAAAATCGTCAAAAAATCAAAACTGCTAATAAAGTTACGCAAGTAGACATTTCTTATGTAATTTTTAATTTAAAACGATTGACATAAATTTTAGAACGCTAACATGAACCGTTCTCGAGATATTGCACATTTTTCAAAAAAAATTATCAAAAATTTATATAAAATAAAATAAAATATTTCCTATTGAGGAACATGTTCACTTTTCATATGTAATACCATGCGATACATTTGGTGACATCATTCTCGTGAATCTAGTTCATTCCATTCATGAAAAAAGATACTTTGAGTAATACTTTTGTATTTGAAAGCCAATAGTCATTTATCTGCTGTAAGAATAACTTATTTCTCCATAACGCTTGGCGAGATTTTGGCGACGAATTTGGCGGAATGTTGCCAACTTGGCGACATTTTTAATTGTTGCCAAATTAACAAAAATCTCGCCAAATCGATAAAAATGACGCTAAATCAATGAAAATAACGACTAATTAAAGAAAATTCAATATCTTGGAAAGAATATGAGTATCTACTATTTAATAACATGTTTTTTAACTGTAAAAGTAGTAAATTCATTGCATTATATAAGGAAAGTCATGTATTGCCCACATTAGATTTTTTTTCACTTTTGGGCTGGACAATAATGCCGCCACTCGTGTCCTTCTGTAACCACGTTTCTCATATACCAATATACACTCATGTCCAAAAGTTAAGCATAGTTGCTGTTTATGTGAAAATTTCAGGAAATCTACATCGTAATGGAAGGAAACGCGGTATGCGGGTGTAAAAGGGTTATAGAAGAAGAAAACAATGCAAAACAAGGATAATAACGGCTTTTATTATCCAAAGAAAAGGATCCAAAGAAAAAGGGTCACAATACGAGTGTCAACCTCAGTGAAACAGAATGATTAAAACAATGTGATGCTGCAGTTTAATACGGTGTGTGGGAACCTCGGGTAGCCACGTATGCCGCACAACGATTTCTCACACTTTCGATGAGGGTTTGGATGAGTTGGATGCTCAAAGAGTTCCAAGCCCCACGAAGAGCAATTTTCAATCCCGGAACGAAGCTTGGGGGGGTAGCGGAGGGCTGCAAAATGTCTCCCGAACATATCCCACACATGCTCTATTCAATAGAGCATGAAGGAATACAATAGAGTCTATTGTATTCCTATCAGGAGAACTGGCAGGCCACTGCATGTGCTGTATATCTTCAGTTTGAATGAAGTCGTCGACCAAGGCCGCATGGTGAGGAGGCGCGTTATCATCCGTGAATATGAAATCAGGACCAACAGCACGTTGAAACAATTGAACGGTATGCTCAAGGACTTCGCCTCTGTATCTTTGACCGGTAACCAACCCCGTGTCAAAGATGTGGAGGTCTGTGCGACCTTCCATCATGATGCTTGCCCAGACCATGACTCCCCCAAACGGAAAACGATGTCTTTGCTTGATGTTTCCAGGGTGAAAACGCGTTCCACTTTCTCTCCAGATCGTGATACGACGAAAATCAGTTTGCAGGCTAAACCTGGACTAGTCACTAAACATGACATTGCCCCAATGTTGTCCACTCCACTGCCGATGTTCCAAACTCCACTGAACGGTTCCTCTGACGTCGAGCAGTTATCACCAAATATCGGTCTTGCCGAGCGGTTGTTACCCTTGACCGACCTGGTACTGGTCGTCGGGTAACATCTTCAGTGGTTAGGAACCTCTGCCACAGTCTGAAGATCGCACACTGCAGCACATTCAGAATTCGAGACGCTTCGGTTTGGGATCGACCGGATTCCAGCATTCCAATAATTCGTCCCTTCAGAAACATGTCCAGTTGTCATCTTTGTGACATTTTTTGTCCCTTTTGATTGTTAACAACGCTCCGTACCACAGCAATTTCGAAATTCTGCCTCAACTGGCCATGCGCTCGAGGCCGTTTTATACTCGTTCCAACGTACACCGGTGCTTTGCGCAGAAACATTGCAGAAACATCGCCGACAGAAACATTGCACATGCTGCAGCAAGTGCAATGTTTCTACCGGCGATTTCCCCAAACGCTGGCAGAATTTGATATTCGTACGTTGTTCTTCGAACGTCATTTCCGTTTTCGACGAACGCGAACAACTACAGTTCACTGACACGCATTGTCTGGAAAAACACCTGCTTCTACCTTTTCACATCTCGCGTCACATACATGTGCCTCTACGCCAAGGTAAAATAATTCCCCTCTCCTCCAATCAGGGTTGGAGATATCAGCACAGTCTCCGAACTTTCTGATCCTACCTTGTATAACAAGAATGTAGCTGAAAGCCTATGCTCTTATAGTTTTCAAAGAATCATCAATTTCAAGAAGAACGAAAATTTTCCGTTTTTCAATATTTTAATGTTATATCTCAAAAAGTAAAACTGTTAACTATGAACTATAAGAAGTAATTTGTAGCTCTTTAAAATTCCTATAAGAACATACACTGGATTTTGAATAGGACTCTCAATTTTCGGAATATAGTGGTTATAATTTCGACATTTTAGTATATTGCACTATTTTTAAAAAAAATTCTAATTTAATATTTTAATATTCTAAACTGTTTTTAAAATGTCTAAACAAGACAAACCTCCCACAAAGAAAGATATTCTTCACGCAAAACTATTTCGGACTACAGCCAATGTCGATTTTTTTTACAGAAAGAGTATTTTAGAATAATATTGATTTTTGTTAGTATTAGTATATAATATTATGCATTATATGATATTTCCCAAACGTCCGCACCACTTCTACATTCAACAGGGTCTCTTGAAATAACATCTGGGTGAAACGCAAGTATAATATATCAAGCATGTCGAAAAGGGGGTTTCGAAAGTGTTCTTGACAAGTTCCATTAGCTTTTGTTTGCCAGGGGGCTCCACTTTCACGGGTATCATATGATATTTTCATCAGGAGTACTTCATTTTAAATCTCAATATTGAATCACAAGTTTCCATCTAAAAAAATTATATTCTAATGAAAGTATAAAATATATTACATACAGGGGTTTCCTAAGTTCTTATGAATTTATTTAACCTTCAATTGAGTGTAGTAGAGCAGTACAAATAAAGTTCACAAGTAGGAAAATGACTATGCGCTATCGATTGAGAACGTTTAAAGCGCCTCTAGTGGCGAATGGAAGAAGTTTGAATTCCTATTTCGGAAACGAAACGAGATAGGCAGAAATTTTTAATTTACAAAGTTGTAAAACATTCTCTATTTAGCATTCAAAAGGGGGCAGTTTGCATGTAATATGTACACAGACGATAAAAATCTGTTGTGGGCAGCACATGACTTTCTTTTCAGACTCAAATTCACTTTCTCTTTATTTCGTCCGTAATTCATTAAATTGAGTTCAATTGCACAAAATAACACCCTTAATAATTTAAAATGACACTGAATGTGCACTTCCAATTCAATTTCTGTTCTCATGTGGTAACTGGACTGATTTTCAAAGGTGGCGTAGCTAAAATTCGAAAAAACTTAAATATTTCGAAAACGCACAGTCCTAGTGTAATGGGGTTGGTCTTATTTTTTTATCGTTAAAAATTACGTATAAAACAAGCATTCAAATAATATATTTGGGCATACGTAGTTTTTATTTTAGATTTTAATGATTTTTGCGGGCTATTTTGAAAAAAATGGCAGGTTATTTTTTCTGAATCTTACTAAAATCTAATCAGCACCAGGGTCACCCATAAGTGACTTACGTACTAAATTTTATAAAATTGGGTCCATTAGTTCTTGAGTTAGAGTGGATACATACATTGCACAGACAGACAGACAAACGTCACGCTAAAAATAGTTTTTTCGTATTCTAGAGGTCCCAAAACGTGTAGATCCGTCGAAAACTCGAGTTGCAATTTTCGGCATGATTCCAATACTGTCCCTATACATTACCATGTATTACAGGGAAAGTAAATTGATATCAACGGAAAAGGATGATTATTGTACTGCGTCATTTGTCTGTCATTTTTATAAAACATTTATTGTTTGCAGAGACATCGATAATTCAAAATAAATTAAAATTATCTTATTACACTAATTATTATTTTTCCATGCGTATTTCTCGTCACTTTCTTTATAAGTACCGCATTATAACGAGATATTTGCATAACAATCGCTTTTCGTTGGTCTCATGCTTTATCGTCTGTGTGCATGTTACATGAAAACCAAACATCTTGACATACTAAACTGATAACGCTCTATAACTTTGCAATTGAAAATTTTCGCCTATCTTATTTCGCTTTCAAGATAGGAATTCTAACTTCTTCAATTTGCCGCCACAGGCGCTGCAAACTTTCTCAATCGCTAGCGCATAGTTGCTTTCCTATTAATGCATCTTGCTTTTGAAGCTCTAAAATTATTCGATAAAAAGTTAAAGGTATGTATAAGGACTTAAGAGAGAACACTGTATATAAGGTATTAAATTTCAATATAGCTCTAAATTAAGAGTACTTTTAAAATTTTAACAAGAAAGATCAATCATGCATAAAGCATTGATTATGAAAAACTTTCCAATTGCAATGCAATTTTATTTAAACATCTCTGAAATGCGATACATTCAGCGGTAATATTTTTAAAATTATCACAATACTACATTAATTTATTGTATTTGAAAACTTAAAACGTCATCGAAAAAAATTAACTTTATTCAAATGACGTCATTGAAATATAAATCGTCTGGCTCTCTATGTAAAAGCTGTAAATATTCCATTCATACACTTTTATTCCATTCCTTTCATTCATCACAATACTACAATAATTTATTTTATTTAAAAACTCAAAACCATGGAGGTACAAGTAATTTAACTCTATGCTTAAAACTTCATCGAAAAAATCGTCTGATTCTCTATGTAAAATCAATGACTGTTTAATTCATATCAGCTATATTGCAGACTCCAGAGCTAAATAATTTTAAAGAAATTCAGCAATTCTTATACAACTCATCCTACATCTTTATTTGTTCACATTCTCCATATGTGAAAATTGGGCTTCGTTGTAGAAACAATCAAAGTTTGCTGATCATTTAAACTCAATATATTGTAATTGCGTTGTTTCAGAATGTAGATGTAGATAGAAATACATCAGAATCTGTATACTAACTTGAAAATTAGAAATATTGAAGCAATATTGTCTGTAATGATTTTTGTCATTAAAAAGTATTGGATTTTTATCAATTTTGGGGTCATTTCTGCCAATTTGGCGACATTTTCGTCAATTTGGTCGCATTTCAAAATGTCACCAAGTTAGCGATATTTCGCCAAATCTATCGCTAATGCTATTAAAGGATAATTGCCATGAATTTTAATGTTATGTAACGTTTTAAAAGATTATATAAACGTGCTATATCTCATGAACGGTTCGTGCTAACGTTTTAAAGTGGGTGCCATATATTTTCTTGATGAATTGCGTAGAAAATGATTAACAATATGACTTTCTAATGACTTTCTCAAAAAAAAAAAAAAAAAAAAAATTCGAAATGTGGTGGTGTCTTCCGATTATTCTCTCTGGTATCATTAGGGTTCCAGTTTTCACTGATTATAATAACCGTACCAATTTTATCTGATATTGCTAATTTCGTTCATGCGATATCATTTTGTCAGACTCACGGACACACACACTAATAATGACGTTAATAAATATACACACACACTGACATATATTCAGAGACAAGGGCAACACCTTAAATACGTTTGGATCGAGTTCAGGGATGCTTGAAACGTGCTGTTTTGTCAAAAAATCGAATTCAAATTTTGACCCTGTCACAGTACTTTCCTGCAATTATATTATGTAAGTGGGAAAAGTAAAAATTTCAGCTTTTTCGGCTCCATCAAGTGGTGGCTTGTGTTCGAGGGAGTCGAAATGATTTTTAGTGAATAACGTTTGTAAAATAAAACTCCAATAAAGTTTAGAAAGTTTATAACTTTTTTTTTCGTTTACAACAAATAACACATGCTTTTGGTAAATAAAGTAAGATACATACTTCTCACTAAGTCTATATAAGTTTGATTACGCCTGGTAGATTTTATAGGATACCACTATATTTCGAAAACTAAGAACGAGATTCTAAACGTAACATTATATCTTTCTAGGATTTTCAAAGTGCTATAAATTACTTCTTGCTGTTTAAAGCTAGCATTTTTTGTAGTTTTTGGGATAAAAGCATTATAAACTTTAAAAATAGAAATGTTGCTATGTTCTACAATTTGACAACACAATTGCTCAAAAACTATAAGAGCTTTGTAAAACAAATTATGAATCTAAAATCTGTTCCTGAATATTGTTCCCAAACATATCAGTTGCTTACTGTTTGTATCTACCTTTTATAGATTAGAAGACATTGTAGTGAAAACTCGCTCAGACAAAAGCTTTTTTGTATTTTTCGAAAGAAAAATTGTTCAAAAAATTAACATATTAATATTCTTTTTGTATATTCTTAAATGGTACTATATTTTTGAGAAAAGTATAAATTGTTAATATTTTTATCTATTAGGTTCGGCGATATAATCAACCAAAGTGTTTTACATTTTTCGTATGCCTCAAATTTGGACGAATACCCCAACAATATATGTTATTCACTTCAAAACTTCTTAGTAAATACTGATTAAAGTAGAAAAAAATTATCAGAGCCCGAACACTTTCCTCTAGATCTGCATTCAGTGACCAACCACGAGCGCTCCAATATTTGACACACGTATTTGTACCGCCCCTTCGCATTCAATACCTCACCTCTTCCTCCGCTTACTCACCTTATCGACGATACGACAAATACCAGGGCGTTCTATCCTCCACTTCCGAATGCATTCGATTCTGTGTTGGTCCCGGGTTCGGGTCCGGGTCCCTCAAGTGTCAAATCTTCGACTTGCTGAATCTAATTCAATCAAAGATATTCAATGGAACTAGTTTGTGTCAATTATGAGCCAATTGACGACGAATGATTTTAAATTTTCGCCATCGAATCTGTTGACTCCTATTAAACCATTTCCTTCCACAACTTAATGTATATGACTTCAATTTACTGCATTGAAATCCATCAACTAACTGCCAGTCATACCACGTTGATTTCAACTTAGACGACTCTAACTAACTTATAGAATCCAATATAATCAATTACCACCGATAGGTCCTATCCAGTTGTCTTCATCTTAAACGACTTCAATTAACTTATTGCTACCAATTAGTCAATTACCACCTATCAGACATTTTCAGATGACGTCAACTTCAGCGACCCTAATTAACTTATTGTTTCCAATATAATCAATTGCCACCGGCCAGTCATTTCTACTTGATTCCAACTTCAGCCAACTTATTGCTTCCAATATAACAAATTGCCGCCAGCCATCTCAAGTGAATTTCATTGGCTCAATCGAAACCAATTGATTCAGATGGACTAAATTTACCTCCATCGACATCAACGAATCTATCCGACTCAGATTATTTCTATTGTTAATTTTGACCAACTCGAATCCACTAAGCCTTGACTAAGCACGCGATTCGGGTTATTCGATTTTTATTCGAATCGCTCTATTCGTTCGTGAGATATCGTCTCCACACACACACACACACACATACTTTCACACACACACACACACACATGCTTTCACACACACAAACACATACACACACACACATACTTTCACACACATACACACACACACATACTTTCACACACATACACACACACACACACAGACATCACCTCAGAAATGTTCAATTCGTGATCAGGGATGCTTGAAACGTGCTCTCCCGTCGAAAACTCGAATTCGAATTTTCGACCCCGTCACAATACTTTCTTTCCTTACACGTTATGTATATAAGAAAAGTAATATAAATTAAAAAGAACTTTAAAAATTACGATTTTGACACAAGATGGATGCCATATTTTATTTTGAAGTGGGTCACGTGATCTCTTCATGGTCAGTCGTGTGGTCTGGGTTTTTCACGTGATCTCTTCATATAATGATCACGTGATCTCTTCATATAAAGGGTGTAATTATTATTTTAATTTTTATTTTAAAAACTACAGAATATATTTTGCTGAAAATTTTTTTATATATTTTATGGGATAATTTGAATATTTCCTAAAACTTTCGAAGCAATTTGTGAATTTTAAATTCACTTAAAAAATGTTTAAAAAATTAGGTCCCATAGGGTTCAATTTATTTCATTTTTTCAACCCGGGTTCAATCCAAAATTAATTGGGTGATATTATTCATTTATATTCCCATAAGTCCCACAGACCCTCTGAATAACGCACTAAAATTTCATTTTGATAAAGTCATTTTTACGGCAGTTATGGTGCTAACGGACAAACAGACAGACAGAATAAACAAAGTCAAAAACACATTTCAACTATGTTGTAAAGTGTTAAAAAGCTGGGTTTTGAATGGACTAGCGTATGTGAAGTATAGGTGGCTGTGACAGATTACAAATTAAAATTTAATTTCACAAATATCTATGAAATTAAAAGTAAAAAAAGTAATTTCGATATCTATGAATCCTAATACGAAAGAACGTATAAATTTTTAGAATTTGAATATTGAGTTAAACTAAATAGAATGCATGGAAAAATAATGAAATTAAAGTAGCACATTTAAATCTCAAAAATGTGTTCAATATACGAGAGCACGTTTAAATCATAATGCATGCAAGTGCACATGCTTTTATTAACAGTTTAAAAGCTGTTTGCTTACTATTTGTACTAAGCGTAGTGAGCATGCACGATTAAAAATGGCCGTTTCACCCTATTGCAATTCGTTTTAAATATTCAAATTGTGAATCTGTACATCTGTGTGCAATTCACCGTGTGTAAGCAAATTTTCATTTTTCTATCTATTGTATTTTTCGAGTAAAAGGGATTACAAATTCGGACAAATGTTTATTTCTCTTCGTTAGGAATGAGAAATGAACTTGGTTTCCACAACTTATCCACAACTACTATTAAAAAGATATCGACATTTCTAGTAAAACATGAGTGAACACTTTTCTTAGAGAGTTTTAAATAATAAATATCTTTTTTTATTATTAATCTTTTGATCGGTTTTATTGTGTAATTTATATAAAAATATTTTAGCAGCTTCTGTTGCACTAATGAATTGAAATTTTTGACTTTACCATACTGTTATATTAAAATTTATTGCTTTATGCTATTCAACAGAAATATTACAAAATATTACACCAATTTTACAAAATTTACTGGATATGAAAAGCATCGTAATATTTTAATATTTATATATATATGAACACACTTTTCTCTTTTGTTTTTCATTTAATTAGTTATTTAGTGTGTTTTATAATTATTTTAGTGTGATACGTAACATTTAATAGTTTAAACAATATTAATAGTAGTTACAATTCCTTTACTGAATACATTTTCTTTCTCAATTATTCATATTATTTTTAACACTTTACAACAAAGTTGAAAAGTGTTTATGACTTTGTTCATTCTGTCTGTCTGTCTGTCTGTCTGTCTGTCTGTCCGTTAGCACGATAACTGCCGTAAAAATGACTTAATCAAAATGAAATTTTAGTATGTTATTCCGACTGTCTGTAGGACCTATGGGAATATAAATGAATAATATCACCCAATTAGTTTTGGATTGAACCCGGGTTGAAAAAATGAAATACATTGAGCCCTATAGGACCTAATTTTTCAAACATTTTTTAAGCGGATTTAAAATTCACAAATTGCTTCTAAATTTTTAGGTAATATTCAAATTGTTCCATAAAATATATAAAAAAATATTCAGCGAAATATATTCAGTAGTTTTTTAAATAAAAATTAAAATAGTAATAACACCTCTTATATGAAACGATCACGTGACCATGATATGAAAGTATCACGTGATCCACTTCAAAATGATATATGGCATCCATCTTGTCTCAAAATCGTGATTTTTAAAGTTCTTTTTATTTCATATTGAGTGTTGTATCCGTCCTAAAACCACTCTATTTTGGTTTAAATTCTGTGCATCTACATACTAAAACAACGCAATTACAATATATTTGAGTTTAAATGCTCATCCAAATTTGATTATTTCTTCAACGAAGCCTATTTTTCACTTATGTAAAATGTAAACAGCAAAATATGTAGGATGAGTTGTATAGGAATTGCTGTATTTTTTTAACGCAAAAGAATTTAGCTCATGAAGTCTGCATAGCTGATATGAAAGAAATATTCATTGACTTTCCAGAGAGAAGGACGATTCTTTGCGATGAAGTTTTAAGCATAGAGTTAAATTACTTGTAGCTCCATGGTCTTAATTTTTAAATAAAATAAATTATTATAGTATTGTGATGATGGAAATACTATAGTATTGTGATGAATGGGAAATTATTTATGAATGAAATGCTGCTTTTTTAGAGAGAGCCAGGCGCGTTATTTTTTTCTATGACGTCATTTGAATGAATTTCAGTTGTTTTAGATGAAGTTTTCAAATATAATAAATTATCGTGGTATTATGATAATTCTAAAATTATTACCGAGTAATATATCACATTTTAGAGATGTTTAAGCCAGGCAATTTATATTTCAATACCGTCATTTCAATGAAGTTCATTTTTTTCGATGAAGGTTTAAGTTTTCAAATATAATAAATCAATGTAGTATTGAGAGAAGTTTTAAAATATTACCGAGGAATGTATTGCATTTTAGACAAGTTTAAATAAAATTGCATTGAAGTTGGAAAGTGTTTCATAATCAATGCTTTAAGCATGATTGATCTTTCTTGTTTAACTTTCAATCACTTTACTGAAAAATCTACGTGCATCTTACCAATAAACTAAAAAGAAAAAAGTAGCAATACAAATGTCACATAGCATTATAAATATAACAAGAAATATCAATCATGCATAAGCATTGATTATGAAACACTTTGAAACTGAACTGCAATTTCATTTAAAAATCTCTAAAATGTGATACATTCAGTGTTGATATCTTTTACATTATCACAGTACTACAGTAATTTATTATACTTAAATATTTAAAACCTCATAGAAATATAAATCGTCGGATTCTCTATGCGAAATCAATGCATATTTCATTCATATAACTTGTATTCCAGACTCCAGAGCTAAATAATTTTGCGTGAAAAAATTCAGCAATTCTTATATAACTCGCCTTACAATCGCTTGAAATATTTGCATTCTGCATAAGTTAAAATTAGGCTTCGTTGTAGAAATAATAAAAGTTTAGGGATCATTTAAAATCACAACTATTGTAATTGCGTAGGCACGGAATTTAGATACACAGATAATACACAGATACACAGATAATATATGTGTGTGTGTGTGTGTGTATGTGTGTGTGTATGTACTCAAAATGTTAGAATCGTGCCGAAGATCGGAACTCGAATTTTCCAAGGATCTACACATTTTGGAACTTCTAGAACACGAAAAAACTATTTTTAGAGAAAAGTCTGTGTGTGTAAGGTTGTATCTGTGTGTGTTTCTCTGTGTCTGTGAGGATATTGTATCCACTCTAACTGAAAAACTAATGGACCGAATTTCATAAAATTTGATAAGTTTTTTGTGGGAAACCCTGATGTTCAATAGATTTTAGTACTATTCGTAATAAAAAAATCTACCTTCTTTGCGAAATGGCCGGCAAAAATTCCCTTTATCCACTGTAGCTAAAAACTAATGGACCAAATTCAACAAGATAATACAAGTGATTTATATACCAAATTTAACAAAATTTGGTATATAAATCACTTGTAGGTTATTCTGGTGCGACTCGGGAAAAGGAACGGGCTGTTTTTGCGAAATAGCCAGCAAAAATCGTTAAATCTTAAAATAAAAGTCTACGCGTGCTCAATTATATCAATTAAATTCTTATTTTATACCTGATTTTTGACAACAGAAAAAATAAAACTAACCCCATTACTCTAGGATTAGCCGTTCTTAAGATATTCTAGTTTTTCCGCGTTTTCGCTACGCCACCTTTGACAATAAGTCCAGCTGTCAAATGAGAACCAAATTTAAGTTTAACATGCAAATTCAGTGTCATTTAAAATACTTATGGGTGTTATTTTGTGCAGATAAACTCAAATTATTATTGAAGAAATAAAGAGAACGTGAATATTAGTCTTCAGGGAAAGTCATGTGCTGCCTACATCAGAATTTTTACCAATCTTACAACAATGATTCATAGAAGTGAACGGGGATTATTTGCAAGCCATTTCGAAAAAAATGTAGGATCTATCTATATTTGAGGATCCACCAAATTTTTGTAGAATAAAATGTTCTACAAATTTAAGCTATGTACCAAATTTCTACTCTCTAGGACGTAGAAAGTGCATTAAAAATGCCATCAAATAAGTATAAAAAGACAGACAGACAGACGACCATCAACTATGAAGAGTTATATAATTTTTTTTAAAAATTGAAAAATTGTGATCTACCATATTTATTTTAAAATGTGAAACCTCTCTTATATATAAAATAATTAAAGGTTGAAAGGGTTTCGTCCAGAAAAGAGCAACAGGCGCGAAGCGCCTTTAATCTCCAATCTCTAGGTGTGGTTCTTATTTTCATATTGTGATATTATTTCATTTACCCATAGTTGGAGGTTCGAGGTTTTTGATTTACTGTTTTTATTATTTGACCTAGTTCCTAGTGTGGCAGTTTGTTGCACATTTAGAGTTTGAGTAAGTTTGAGGATTTGATGCAGATCTATGGATTTCCTAGCAATTTGGCAGTTTAAGGTTCAAGAACATTTTTTTGAAAACATTGATCGCAGTTTTATTTAATTTCAACTATTTAAGGTGGGACTTGCCTAATTCCGATTTTCAATATTAAGTACCGCACGGGGTCTCTTACGTGATTTGGCCTTGCGATGATCATAGTCATGCAGATTGAATAGTAGTTCATTTGGAACAGATGGCAGATTTTTATAGAATTTAAGCGCTAGCTTTTTAATTTGGGCTCTAACAATTTTTATTTTGAAGTCTTTCTAATTACTGAGTTTCTTAAGTATCTAGGAGCTT
Source organism: Amaurobius ferox (assembly GCA_951213105.1). Classification (NCBI taxonomy): domain Eukaryota; kingdom Metazoa; phylum Arthropoda; class Arachnida; order Araneae; family Amaurobiidae; genus Amaurobius; species Amaurobius ferox. The sequence goes on along the minus strand of OX578152.1, from coordinate 109,664,123 downwards.
TCCTTATAATCCTTAGAGTTTTGTTTTGTTTTGTCCCTAGTAAGTCTATAGTAGTTTTACAGGTGTATATCCCCATACGGGTGCTGCATACAATTAAACTCCTGGAAAGATATTTATTATAAAATACATCTCCTTTTTCTTTCTGGAGGATATAGCAAGAATCAGAATTTAACTAAATTTGTTTTTCTCCCTATATTAAACAATTTTTATTTAAAAAACTACCTAATATATTTTACTAACATTTTTTTTATATTTTTTATGGAATAATTTGAATATTTCCTAAAACTTTCGAAGCAATTTGTGAATTTTAAATTCGCTTAAAAATGTTTGAAAAATTAGGTCCCATAGGGCTCAATGCATTTCATTTTTTCAACCCGGGTTCAATCCAAAACTAATTGTTCATTTATATTCCCATAGGTCCCACAGACCGTCTGAAAAACATACTAAAATTTCATTTTGATAAAGTCATTTTTACGGCAGTTATCGTGCTAACAAACAGACAGATAGACAGTCAGAATGAACAAAGTCATAAACACTTTTCAACTATGTTGTAAAGTATTAAAAAGTAGAGGATCCACTTTGTTTCTTCATTTGTTTATAATCCACACTTGTGTCTACTTATGTATTAAACAGCATCGGAAGACAAAATGTCTGTAGGGCGATTCTAAATTTGACTTTATGGCTTTCATATTCCATTCTGTCTAGTTCTATTTTCGTCACAATCAGGGTCTGATAAAAACTCGAGGCTCTCCGGGGCCTCGCCCAGGGCCCCCAAATTTTCTATGTGATGACAAATTGAAGCAGAAATATTTGTTTAATTAATTTAAACGTGGTAATATTAGTTTTTAACACTTTACAACATAGTTGAAAAGTGTTCATGACTTGGGTCATTCTGTCTGTCTGGCTGTCCGTTAGCATGATATCTGTCGTAAAAATGACTTTATCAAAATGAAATTTTAGTATGTTGTTCACAGACGGTCTGTGGGACCTATGGCAATATAAACGAATAATATCACCTAATTAGTTTTGGATTAAACCCGGGTTGAAAATATGAAATACATTGAACCCTTGGGACCTAATTTTTCAAAGCGAATTTAAAATTCACAAATACCTACGAACGTTTTAGGAAATATTCAAATTATCCCATAAAATATATAAAAAATTTCAGCAAAATATATTCAGTAGTTTTTTAAATAAAAATTAAAATAATAATTAAACCCTTTATATGAAGAGATCACGTGACCCACTTCAAAATAAAATAGGGCATCCATCTTGTGTCAAAATCGTGATTTTTAACACTCTACAACAAAGTTGAAAAGTGTTTATGACTTTGTTCATTCTGTCTGTCTGTCCGTTAGCACGATAACTGCCGTAAAAATGACTTAATCAAAATGAAACTTTAGTATGTTGTTCAGACGGACTGTAGGACCTATGGGAATATAAATGAATAATATCACCCAATTAGTTTTGGATTGAACCCGGGTTGAAAAAAAGAAATACATTGAGCCCTATGGGACCTAATTTTTCAAACATTTTTTAAGCGGATTTAAAATTCACAAATTGCTTCGAAAATTTTAGGTCATATTCAAATTGTTCCATAAAATATATAAAAAAAAATTCAGCGAAATATATTCAGTAGTTTTTTAAATAAAAATTGAAATAATAATTACACTTCTTATATGAAGCGATCACGTGACCATGATATTAAACGATCACATGACCCACTTCAAAATGATATATGGCATCCATCCTGTTTCAAAATCGCGATTTTTTAAGTTCTTTTTAATTCATATTTAGTGTTGTATCCGTCCTAAAACTGCTTTATTTTTGCTTAAATTCTGTGCATCTACATACTGAAACAACGCAAATATAATATATTTGAGTTTAAATGCTTATCCAAATTTGATTTTTTCTATAACTAAGCCTATTTTTCACTTATGTAAAATGTAAACAGCAAAATATGTAGAGGGAGTTGTATCAGAATTGCTGTATTTCTTTAACACAAAATAATTTAGTCCATGGAGTCTGCATGGCTGATATGAATGAAATATTAATTGATTTTATAAAGAGAAGGACGATTTTTTTCGATGAAGTTTTAAGCATAGAGTTTAATTACTTGTAGCTCCATGGTCTTAATTTTTAAATAAAATAAATTATTATAGTATTGTGATGAATGAATGAATGGGAGAAAGTTATGAATGAAATCCTGTTTTTATACAGAGATCCAGGCGTGTTATTTTTGCTATGTCGTCAATTGAATGAATTTCAGTTGTTTTCGATGAAGTTTTCAAATATAATAAATTATCGTAGTATTATGATAGTTTTAAAAATATTACCGTGGAATGTATCGCATTTTAGAGATACTTAAACCAGGCAATTTATATTTCAATGCCGTCATTTGAATGAAGTTCATTTTTTTCAATGAAGGTTTAAGTTTTTAAATATAATAAATTAATGTAGTATTGTGATAAGTTTTAAAATATTACCGAGGAATGTATTGCATTTTCGACTTTTTTAAATAAAATTGCATTGAAGTTGGAAAGTGTTTCATAATCAATGCTTTAAGCATGATTGATCTTTCTTGTTAAAGTTATTTTTAATTCATATTTAGTGTTGTATCCGTCCTAAAGCCGCTATATTTTTTGCTTAAATTCTGTGCATCTGCATACTAAAACAACGTAATTAGAATATATTTGAGTTTAAATGATCATCCAACTTTGATTATTTCTACAACGAACCCTAATTTTTACTTATGGAGAACTTAAACACCAAAAGATGTAGAATGAGTTGTATAAGAATTGTTGCATTTCTCTAACACAAAAATATTTAGCTCATGGAGTCTGCAATATAGCTGATATGAATGAAACATTCATTGATTTTACACCGAGATAACCAGACGATTTTTTCGATGAAGTTTTAAGCATAAAGTTAAATTACTTGTATACCTCCAGGGTTTTAAGTTTTTAAATAAAATAAATTATTATAGTATTGTGATGAATGAAAGGAATGGAAAAACGTTATGAATGAAATGCTGTTTTTATAGAGAGAGCCAGGCGATTTATATTTCAATGCCGTCACTTGAATGAAGTTCATTTTCTTCAATGAAGTTTTAAGTTTTCAAATATAATAAATTAATGTAGTATTGTGATAATTTTAAAAATATTACCGAGGAATGTATCGCACTTTAGAGATGTTTATGTAAAATTGCATTGAAGTTGGAAAGTGTTTTATAATCAATGCTTTACGCATGATTGATATTTCTTGTTATTTTATAATTTTAAACATTGCTATGGGAAATATAAATGTTTTGCTATGGGAAATAATGCTACGAAAGTTATAAAATTCGAATCATCCGAGATCTAATCTCAGGAGAATGACTAAATATATTATATAGCTAAATATAAATATAAAATATATAGCTCTAATGTTTTATATAATATATTTACACATAAAATTTTATAGCGATAGAAGCGTTTCTTTCATAAGTTATCATGTTCTCTCTCTCTCACTCTATCTATCTAGCTATCTATATCTCTCTATCTCTCTCTTTATCTATCTATCTATCTATGTCTATCTCTCTCTATCTCTCTATCTCTATCTCTACCTCTATCTCTCTCTATCTATCTATCTATCTATCTATCTATCTATCTGTCTGTCTATCTATATGTGTAGCTATCTATCTATCTATCGATATTTCTATCTCTCTATCTCTCCATCTCTCTCTATTTCTATCCCAATAGTATCTATTTCTATCCCAATGTATTCCCAATAGTATCTATCAATCTATCTATCTGTCTCTTTCTATCTATCTATCTATATATCTCTTTGTCTACTATCTATCTATCCATCTATTTATATCTATCTTTCGCTATCGCTCCAGCTCTCTATCAATATACCATCTATCTACATGTATATCTATCTATCTATCCCTCTATCTCTATAACTCTACCTCTCTCAATCACTCTATCTATATATCACCTGTCTATCTATATATGTCTATATCTATCTATCTATCTACGTATATATATTTATCTATCTACCTATCGCACTCTCTCTCGCTCGCTCTCACTCTTTATCTTTCTTTCTCACACATACACACACACAAACACATACGAGTGTATAATAAAAAAATTCGAAATGGGTTCGGGAAGTGATCATCTGTCGAAATCTTAAATTTCAAAATTCAAAATTTTCGACAAAAACAATATTTTCCTTATACAACAGTATAAGAAATAAAAATCCATCATTCCCACAAAATAAAACTTTTATCCACTCCCTCCATATGTCTAGGGTCATTCCTATTTAGGACAGTCCTCCCAGTACTAAGAGGGGGGGGGGGGGGTACTGACCGCATTTAAGGGAAAGCATTGTTTTTCGCTCAATATCTGGGCAGTGATTCACCCGGTAGTCTGTTCTCTTCCATTTCTAGAATGACTTACTTCCGAATTTTAGAACGTTTTTGCGTGCATCCTCCCTCTTCCATTACGTTCTCCGTTCCGAAATATTAGCCATCCTACTAATGTCCGGATGCGGGGAGGTTGACGGGAGGGGGGGGGGGGGGCGCTGCGGGGCACCCATATTAGATTATGTGAACCTGGCAGCGTGACTAAACGTTGTTCGCGACTCGTTTGCAAGCGCAGACGATAATGTGGAGTGTCATCTCCCGTATTGTTTCTATGTTCCCAATAGAGGACGCCATTTATTATTTGATTCATTGCCACTTCTTTGTTGAAATGTTTATTTTATTGTAGGGGTTATTATGAGGTAAATTTGATAAAATCCTGCGGTATTTATAAAAAAATTTATATTATTAGTTGCATACCTTAGTCGTCAACTGCTTATCTAACACTTTCTTTTTTCCTAGACAAATTGCAGAGTCCACTTCAAGGATAAGAAAGTGCAATTTCGTCCCAGTAACTCAACGGTAGAGCATCGGCTGGTCGGTTCGGAGATCCAGGGTTCGATTCCCGTTTGGGGCAGCAAGACTCTTTACAATGGCGCCCGCACAAATCAACCCTGTGGGTTTCTTCAAAGATGCCTAAGGTCTGAAGACCCCAGACGGTGCGACTCACATAGTGGATTTAGAGTAGCTAGCTACACGGCCGGGAAAGGATACCTCCTGCACTCAGGAGGCACCCAAGATCTACCATCCCGCCAAACGAGCATAGTTTTAGATCTAAAAAATAACAATTGATGAAAAACAGTGTGGTTAAACAGACAGTTTTACATTATATTTGAACTTGACAAGTACGTCCATTTTTCAAAAATGGGAAAAGGGGTCATTGCAAATATAGATAAAAAGATCATTGAAAAATATAATTTAGAGTGAGGTGTATTAACATAATGAAAAATAGATTAAAATTTAAAGAAAATAATAAAATTATAAAGGTGAAATTTAGAAAATGTATAAAAAGAAAATATATGAAAAGGAAAAAAAATTAGGCACATTACTAAATTATTAAAAAATTAGGATGCAGGAGGTCTGAAAGTGACCCTATTACAACTAGTACCGATTCAGTGGACTCTGGAAGATAGAGTGCCGATTTCACATTGAGAGGATAACGACCACGCAGGATACTAACCTGGGTAAAAATAGTAGTAGCAGGAGGCTAACCTGGGTAAAAATAGTAGTAGCAGGAGGCTAACCTGGGTAAAAATAGTAGTAGCAGGAGGCTAACCTGAGGTAAAAATAGCAGGAGGAGGGCTCTTTACAAAATGCATAATCCTGCTACCAGTGAACATTTTTTTAAAGTTCCAGCAGATTTGGAAATTCACCAAAAGTCGCCAAGTTTACAATGCCAAACCTGGCACCCATGCCACCGAAATGCAGCCAAACTCAAATAACCCTACTTTCGCGTAATATCGATGGTTGCCTGTAGTGCCTGTAGAGGTGTTTTCTTCTTGTGAGAGGTCAAAGAGCCTGAAGTATTTTACACATTCCCACTAATATTTCAGGTGACCAGCAAGAGACTATATCGTAGTATAAATGTTTGCAGAAAACTTCCTTCGCCTCTTGCCAACCTCTTAACAGAGAAAGGGCTCAACACAAAGAAATAAATTAAAATGACAACGGCAAATTCAAAATCTATTGGGCATAATCGCGTCAAATTTGGTACGCTTGTTCGTGGTTAAACCTATACAACTTCACAATTGGATTTTATCGTCTATCTCACTTTATTGTCAAGTTTGCTTCCTAACTTTTTCCGCTAGTGACACTGCAATCACTTTTATTCTATCGAGCTTGGTCATTTTACTATAGATAGACCTTACGTGTACACTCATGGGCCTTTCTTTACAAAGTTGTCGAGGTGCTTAAGAATTTTCTTGGGGACCCTTTGTATTATAACAGACTGTTTTTCTTCTAACTCCAGGAATAATAAGGTTTTCTGGGTTTTTTTTTTTTTAATTTAAATATTTTAACAAATTTCAAGATTAGTGGATAAACATGTCCAAAGATTTCAAATGGAAAACTGATAGATAAAAACAACTAGTACGCCCGAATGGAAAAATTTTAAAGAACAAGAATAACTTGAGAAAGAATGTTGGAAGAGATTTTAAAGTTAGAACTCTAATTCTTACTTTCTACTATGTAATATAGTGTAAAGAAAGAATTGTTTTCACGAAAATTTTCGCAATCGAGGTTTTGATGCCAATATATGTTAAGACCATTTGAAGGCGTTCTGACTATCTTTGGAGTGATGTCTGTGGTCGATTTCTTGTGTACACGATAGCAGCCACAAATATTAATGGATTTTCACGAAACTTTATATCCGATTTTGCGAGTGAATTCGAGCTAAAACTTCGAAATGTATATTTTCTTAACATGGCAGCATAGGACGACATTTGACATCATCATGCATAAATGGGTTTATTTATAGATCAAAGATCACGAGACTTAATAGTTTCAATCATTGTTGAGAAAAATAGCCGCGATACAAATTTATTTTGTTCGTGATGTCATTTAGCCACGGAAGGGGGGGGGGGGGGGGGGAGATACCCTCCACGGGGTACATTGAAAAGTACGGTATCAATTAAAAAAATTTTTCAAACCCTTTAAAGTTAAGGGTAACAAGCTGTAGTTGTAATCATTTGGATTCACGATACCGATTTTTCAAATGTTTCTTGTAAAAAAAATCTGATGTGGGCATCACATGACTTTCCTTATATAACGCTATGAATTTACTACTTTTACAGTAAAAAAATAGGTTTTTCTAATAGTAGATACTTATATTCTTTCCAAGATATTGAATTTCTATCAATTAATCGTCATTTTCATTGATTTAGCGTCATTTTTACACATTTTGTGAGGTTTTCGTTAATTTGGCAACATTTAAAAAGTCGCCAAGTTGGCGACATTCCGCCAAATTCGTCGCCAAAATCCCGCCAAGAGTTATAGAGGGAGAAATAAGTTATTCTTATAGCAGATAAATGACTATTGGCGTTCAAATGCAAAAGTATTACTCAAGTATTTTTTCTCATGAATGGAACGATTTAGATCCACGATAATGATGCCACCAAATTTATGGCATGATATTACATATGAAAAGTAAACATGTTTTTCAGCAGTTAATGTTTTTTTTTAATTTATGGGATTTTTTGATACATTTATTTGGAAAATGGGCAATATCTCAAGAACGGTTCATGCTAGCGTTCTAAAGTTTATATCAATCGTTTTCTAAGGAAAAATTACATAAGAAATATCTATTTGCGTAACTTTATTAAAGGTTTTGAATTTTTGATGATTTTTTCAAAATGTCACTCAAACATTTAGGGGGTTCTGAACATTCGATTGTGTTTAAAAACAATAGACTTCCAGTATTCTTGAATTGTAATTTTTGTCCCAAATTTCATTCGAATCGCTCCATTCGTTCGTGAGATATCGTCTCCACAGACTCACTGACACACACACACTTTCACACACACTTTCATACACACACACACACACACAGACAGAGAGAGAGACATCACCTCGAAAATGTTCGATTCGTGATCAAGGATGCTTGAAACGTGGTCTTCCGTCGAAAACTCGAATTCGAATTTTCGACCCCATCACAATCCTTTCCTTATACATTATGTCCTACAATGTACTATTATGTCCTACAATGAATGAATGATAATGCGCAGAAAAAATAGCCTTATAAACCAATACGGAGAATGTCTTTATTTTTACTGTCCATCTGTTTAGTTCTCTCCCCTCACCCCTGCCATAACCATTTCGACTTCAGAGCCGCAGATAGATGATTTGTAACGGAGCGGGTTCATAACACGATCAATAAAAATTTAGGACGTCCCTTTCATATCCCTTCTGCAGTATCCAGATTTGATTTCGGGATATTTAGGTCCCACATGCGATTCGGAGAAAAGCCACCTTCCGGCTCAATGGACAAAACCTAATTTAGCTGAAGCCCTGTGGGGGAACTTCTCTTAAAAGAAATATATTTCAAGGGGTTATAAAATCGATCCAAAGAACAAAAAGTACAAAACAAAATTTAAGTGGAAAGTTGTAAGTGTTACAAATATGTAAAAAGTTTCACTGTGCTTTACCTCATTCAAATAACACCTAGCGGACTTTTGCTTTTATTCATAACCTTTTCATCTTTCAATGAGAAAACATCTTTACGGGGACCCATTCCTATTACATAAATGTAGGGTTGCCATATTTTGATTTTCGGTACGCGGTCGCTAGATTTAGCGATTTATCGCCAACTTGGCGATTTTTTGTGAGTTTTGGAATGTACTAGAACTTTCTCGAAATAGTGAATGTTTTTGAAGAGACGAGCCCTTTCTAGAGAGTTCTACAGAGAGTATATAAAAGAAGCCATCGCCCAATTGGAGAGCAGTTGACGAGATGCGAACTAAATTGAATTGCGAGATACTTCAGTGTTTTGATAATTGTATTTGCTATTTTGTGTATTAGCTGAGTATTTAATTGCTGTTTTATTGTATCTAACAGTTGTTTAGTGATCTTATAAGATAGTTACCGAACTATTCGCTATATATTGTCCCTATTTACATTTATTAATGCTTTTAAATAAACGTGTTAGTTATTCAGAAATTTGGACTCATTCCTGTATCCTGAGAGTACACCCACGATTCCAGACGATACGTTGTAATTATGTTAAGATGTATTGTACCAGTCTCAGCGGAGTACCGAACCACTAAACTCTCACCCACAAGACGCTCTATTCAATGAGCGACTGAGACATTATATTTTCTTCATATTTAAAGTACATCGCACGTCCTTCTTCAGATTTCAGATCGAAGTGGGATTTCTGTCTGTATGACCTCATCAATCCCGAGATCGTTTATACACACAGTCCGACCTAAGGCCAACGGCCGTACCGTGCTGAAAACACCGGTTCTTGTTAGATCACCGAAGTCAAGCAGCATCGGGCGCGGTTAGTACTTGGTGGGTGACCACCTCGGAACACCGCGTGCTGTTGGCCATCTCGGGTGCGGTATCCCCGTGGTTTGCGCGCTAGATTTGCACGCTACCACAAATACCGCCGTGTTCATGCGGAGTACGATCACGTTAAACATGTGGGTCCGTAAGTCCTTCCGAGAGGTTGGTGGTAGGGGAAGGAGGGTACGGTCCCTGTGGATGCCTCCCCCACTGGGTTCCGGTCTAAATTGGGTGGCACTTCCCGGCCGTCCATACAGTTACCTTACACCTTTCTGGTAGGTCGGACGGTCTGGGTCTCAACAACAACAACACAGTCCGACCTTAACTCTCCGTGAATTGAAATCGTGTTCATAAATTCTTCTTCTACACAGACCATCCAATCTACCCGAAGATGTAAGGTATCTATTTGGGCAACCGTGAAGTGTCACCCAATTTAGAGCGTAAATCAGTGGGGGCGGCATCCACAGAGACCGTGCCCTCCTTCCCCTACTACAAACCTTTCAGAAAGATTTACGTACTCACATATTTAGCGTGCCCGTACTCCGCATGAACACGAGGACAGTTTGGGCAGCATCGGGAATCGTTCGAGTATAATCCCCGCTCGCGAACCACTGAGCTGTTGTTATAACACACCTGTTTTTATAAATTGTACATTCAAAATTCGGTGTCATTGTGACCTAAATCATCCACATTACCTAACCGGTCGAGTTAAGTTGTTCGGGCGTAAAGAAGCCGTGCTTCAGTGGGGAATCACCGTCAATCTCCAGTTAGTCGGATGACACTCTATCCATTGTGCTATTTAAATGATTTTATCTTTCCTGCTATATTTTAAACAAACCCTACAAAGTAATGGGCTGCCCATATCAGATTTCATCATTTTAGGACTCACAATAATTTTGTAATGAAAGAAAAAATCAGGTACGAAAAAATAATTTAATAATCTTTATTATCACTAATACAATTTTCTCCATGTTACATTGCAACGAGTATTGATTTTGATCCATGTTTAGGGCTCAGTTTTTATTAAACCTCCAAAATACGCGTTCCCTCTCTAATGTCATTATAAAGTCAAGCAGAATGTTTTTCAATCTTATCGAATTATCATCATACATGTATTTTAGAAAATGTATTGACATTACAAGGCACATAAAACGCTAATAGCCTTTCTTGGCATATTTTCAAATTAAATAATTTCGATAAGCAAAAAGTGGCTTTGTTCGATAAGCAAAAAGTGACTTCTTTCTCAAATTTCATTATAAAGTCAAACAGAATATTTTTCAATCTTATCGAATTATCATCATACATGTATTTTAGAAAATGTATTGACATTACAAGGCACATAAAACGCTAATAGCCTTTCTTGGCATATTTTCAAATTAAATAATTTCGATAAGCAAAAAGTGGCTTTGTTCGATAAGCAAAAAGTGACTTCTTTCTCAAATTTCATTATAAAGTCAAACAGAATATTTTTCAATCTTATCGAATTATCATCATACATGTATTTTAGAAAATGTATTGACATTACAAGGCACATAAAACGCTAATAGCCTTTCTTGGCATATTTTCAAATTAAATAATTTCGATAAGCAAAAAGTGGCTTTGTTCGATAAGCAAAAAGTGACTTCTTTCTCAAATTTCATTATAAAGTCAAACAGAATATTTTTCAATCTTATCGAATTATCATCATACATGTATTTTAGAAAATGTATTGACATTACAAGGCACATAAAACGCTAATAGCCTTTCTTGGCATATTTTCAAATTAAATAATTTCGATAAGCAAAAAGTGGCTTTGTTCGATAAGCAAAAAGTGACTTCTTTCTCAAATGTCATTATAAAGTCAAACAGAATATTTTTCAATCTTATCGAATTATCATCATACATGTATTTTAGAAAATGTATTGACATTACAAGGCACATAAAACGCTAATAGCCTTTCTTGGCATATTTCCAAATTAAATAATTTCGGTAAGCAAAAAGTGGCTTTGTTCGATAAGCAAAAAGTGACTTCTTTCTCAAATTTCATTATAAAGTCAAACAGAATATTTTTCAATCTTATCGAATTATCATCATACATGTATTTTAGAAAATGTATTGACATTACAAGGCACATAAAACGCTAATAGCCTTTCTTGGCATATTTTCAAATTAAATAATTTCGATAAGCAAAAAGTGGCTTTGTTCGATAAGCAAAAAGTGACTTCTTTCTCAAATTTCATTATAAAGTCAAACAGAATATTTTTCAATCTTATCGAATTATCATCATACATGTATTTTAGAAAATGTATTGACATTACAAGGCACATAAAACGCTAATAGCATTTCTTGGCATATTTCCAAATTAAATAATTTCGGTAAGCAAAATGTGGCTTCATTCTCAAATGTCATTATAAAGTCAAGCAGAATGTTTTTCAATCGTGTGGAATTAACACCATGCACGTATTTTAGAAATTTTATTGACTTTGCACAGCACATAAAACGCTAATGGCATTTTCTGGCATATTTTCAAATTGAATAATTTCGATAAGCAAAAAGTGGCTTTGTTCGATAAGCAAAAAGTGACTTCTTTCTCAAATTTCATTATAAAGTCAAACAGAATATTTTTCAATCTTATCGAATTATCATCATACATGTATTTTAGAAAATGTATTGACATTACAAGGCACATAAAACGCTAATAGCCTTTCTTGGCATATTTTCAAATTAAATAATTTCGATAAGCAAAAAGTGGCTTTGTTCGATAAGCAAAAAGTGACTTCTTTCTCAAATTTCATTATAAAGTCAAACAGAATATTTTTCAATCTTATCGAATTATCATCATACATGTATTTTAGAAAATGTATTGACATTACAAGGCACATAAAACGCTAATAGCCTTTCTTGGCATATTTTCAAATTAAATAATTTCGATAAGCAAAAAGTGGCTTTGTTCGATAAGCAAAAAGTGACTTCTTTCTCAAATGTCATTATAAAGTCAAACAGAATATTTTTCAATCTTATCGAATTATCATCATACATGTATTTTAGAAAATGTATTGACATTACAAGGCACATAAAACGCTAATAGCCTTTCTTGGCATATTTCCAAATTAAATAATTTCGGTAAGCAAAAAGTGGCTTTGTTCGATAAGCAAAAAGTGACTTCTTTCTCAAATTTCATTATAAAGTCAAACAGAATATTTTTCAATCTTATCGAATTATCATCATACATGTATTTTAGAAAATGTATTGACATTACAAGGCACATAAAACGCTAATAGCCTTTCTTGGCATATTTTCAAATTAAATAATTTCGATAAGCAAAAAGTGGCTTTGTTCGATAAGCAAAAAGTGACTTCTTTCTCAAATTTCATTATAAAGTCAAACAGAATATTTTTCAATCTTATCGAATTATCATCATACATGTATTTTAGAAAATGTATTGACATTACAAGGCACATAAAACGCTAATAGCATTTCTTGGCATATTTCCAAATTAAATAATTTCGGTAAGCAAAATGTGGCTTCATTCTCAAATGTCATTATAAAGTCAAGCAGAATGTTTTTCAATCGTGTGGAATTAACACCATGCACGTATTTTAGAAATTTTATTGACTTTGCACAGCACATAAAACGCTAATGGCATTTTCTGGCATATTTTCAAATTGAATAATTTCGATAAGCAAAAAGTGGCTTTGTTCGATAAGCAAAAAGTGACTTCTTTCTCAAATTTCATTATAAAGTCAAACAGAATATTTTTCAATCTTATCGAATTATCATCATACATGTATTTTAGAAAATGTATTGACATTACAAGGCACATAAAACGCTAATAGCATTTCATGGCATATTTCCAAATTAAATAATTTCGGTAAGCAAAATGTGGCTTCATTCTCAAATGTCATTATAAAGTCAAGCAGAATGTTTTTCAATCGTGTGGAATTAACACCATGCACGTATTTTAGAAATTTTATTGACTTTGCACAGCACATAAAACGCTAATGGCATTTTCTGGCATATTTTCAAATTGAATAATTTCGATAAGCAAAAAGTGGCTTTGTTCGATAATCAAAAAGTGACTTCTTTCTCAAATGTCATTATAAAGTCAAACAGAATATTTTTCAATCTTGTCGAACTATCATCATACATGTATTTTAGAAAATTTATTGACATTACAAGGCACATAAAACGCTAATAGCATTTCTTGGCATATTTGCAAATTAAATAATTTCGGTAAGCAAAATGTGGCTTCATTCTCAAATGTCATTATAAAGTCAAGCAGAATGTTTTTCAATCGTGTGGAATTAACACCATGCACGTATTTTAGAAATTTTATTGACTTTGCACAGCACATAAAACGCTAATGGCATTTTCTGGCATATTTTCAAATTGAATAATTTCGATAAGCAAAAAGTGGCTTTGTTCGATAATCAAAAAGTGACTTCTTTCTCAAATGTCATTATAAAGTCAAACAGAATATTTTTCAATCTTGTCGAACTATCATCATACATGTATTTTAGAAAATGTATTGACATTACAAGGCACATAAAACGCTAATAGCATTTCATGGCATATTTGCAAATTAAATAATTTCGGTAAGCAAAATGTGGCTTCATTCTCAAATGTCATTATAAAGTCAAGCAGAATGTTTTTCAATCGTGTGGAATTAACACCATGCACGTATTTTAGAAATTTTATTGACTTTGCACAGCACATAAAACGCTAATGGCATTTTCTGGCATATTTTCAAATTGAATAATTTCGATAAGCAAAAAGTGGCTTTGTTCGATAATCAAAAAGTGACTTCTTTCTCAAATGTCATTATAAAGTCAAACAGAATATTTTTCAATCTTGTCGAACTATCATCATACATGTATTTTAGAAAATTTATTGACATTACAAGGCACATAAAACGCTAATAGCATTTCTTGGCATATTTGCAAATTAAATAATTTCGGTAAGCAAAATGTGGCTTCATTCTCAAATGTCATTATAAAGTCAAGCAGAATGTTTTTCAATCGTGTGGAATTAACACCATGCACGTATTTTAGAAATTTTATTGACTTTGCACAGCAAATAAAACGCTAATGGCATTTTCTGGCATATTTTCAAATTGAATAATTTCGATAAGCAAAAAGTGGCTTTGTTTTGACATCTGAAGCGACGAAATGTATGCTTTGAAATATAATGTAATTTTTTTAAAAATATAGATTAAATTACAAATAGCACAGAACAAATATATTTTACTGTGATTAAATTTACATACAGTTTAGAATCAGTCTTCCAGTCGTATCGCATAAGAAATAGAAAGTCTGATATATACACCACATGGGCATCACAAATTAAAGCACTTGCTGTTACGGAATGTCACGAAACCCACTTTGTTCTTTCGAAATATCCAGCTCCCTGTAGAACGAGTGGGCGAAGGAATTGCACCCCGACGACCATAGGCGACGCCAGGATTTCATAATTGGGAGTGCTATGCATTGGGGGGGCTAACAATTGGGGGTGCTCATGCGAAACATGTATAGTTTAAAAATAACAAATTGTTCAATTGTGGAATTTTAATCCATTATAATTTGTGCACCGATTTCTGCATGATATAGCCATGGTCTTAATTCGTTAAAAATACTAAATAAAAATTTTGAAAACTATGAACACGCTAGCACAGACGCCAATGGAACATTGACAATGTTCTGCCGAACTCGATACGAAACTGACCGTCTCTGCATCCGTCTGCGATAGGCGAAAGCCAGAAATCCTAAAAACCCCTAACCAGAAACCCTAAAGATCCCTAGCCAGAAACCTTAAAGACCCCTAGCCAGAAACCCTAAAGACCCCTAGCCAGAAACCCTAAAGACCCCTTGCCAGAAACCCTAAAGACCCCTAGTCAGAAACCCTAAAGAATCCTAGCCAGAAACCCTAAAGACCCCCTAGCTAGAAACCCTTAAGACCCCCTTGCCTGAAACCCTAAAAATATCTGAGGTCATACTTATAAATCCATAAAAAGGAAACAAATTCGATTCTGACCGTCTCTGTATCCTTCTGCGATAGGCGAAAGCCAGAAACCCTAAAGACCCCTAACCAGAAACCCTAAAGACCCCTAGCCAGAAACCTTAAAGACCCCTAGCCAGAAACCCCAAAGACCCTAGCCAGAAACCCTAAAGACCCCTAACCAGAAACCCTAAAGATCCCTAGACAGAAACCTTAAAGACCCCTAGCCAGAAACTTTAAAGATCCCTAGCCAGAAACCCTAAAGACCCCTAGCCAGAAGCCCTAAAGACCCCTAGCCAGAAACCCTAAAGACCCCTAGCCAGAAACCCTAAAGACCCCTAGCCGAAAACCCTAAAGACCCTAGCCAGAAACCCTAAAGACCCCTAGCCAGAAACCCTAAAGACCCTAGCCAGAAACCCTAAAGACCCCTAGCCAGAAACCCTAGCCAGACCCCTAGCCAGAAACCCTAAAGACCCCTAGCTAGATATCCTAAAGACCACTAGCCAGAAATCCTGAAGACTCTTATCCAGAAACTCTAAAACCCCTAGCCAGAAACCCTAAAGACTCCTAGCCAGAAACCCTAAAGACCTCCTAGCTAGAAACCCTTAAGACCCCCTTGCCAGAAACCCTAAAGAGCCTTAGCCAGAAACTCTAAATACCCCTAGCCAGAAACCCTAGCCAGACCCCTAGCCAGAAACCCTAAAGACCCCTAGCTAGATATCCTAAAGACCACTAGCCAGAAACCCTGAAGACTCTTATCCAGAAACTCTAAAACCCCTAGCCAGAAACCCTAAAGACTCCTAGCCAGAAACCCTAAAGACCTCCTAGCTAGAAACCCTTAAGACCCCCTTGCCAGAAACCCTAAAGACCCTTAGCCAGAAACCCTAAAAATATCTGAAGTCATACTTATAAATCCATAAAAAGGAAACAAATTCGATTCTCGGCCCTGCTCAAACTGCCCCCTTGCTCACTCGGAGTATGGACACATTAAATATGTGAGTTCATAAGTCCTTCTGAGAAGCTGATGGTAGAGGAAGGAGGGTACGGTCTCTGTGGATGCGGCCTCCCCTCCCCTCCCACACACACACACACACACACTGGGTTCGATTTAAATTGGGTGGCACTTTCCCGGCCATCCAAACAGATACCTTACACTTTCGGGTAGGTCGAATGGTCTGAGTCGAAGAAGAGCTCCCTGTGAAGGAACAAAATTTCTAAAATCTCGAGAGCGGCTCTGAAAAGTTCTCAAACAATGATTCTCATTCATTTCTGATCATAAAGATAATCCACATATGTAATTTTATATTTGTTTTTCATTTTAGATCAAAATCATGCAATATCTTGAGAACAGGGTCATGTTAAATATACATAAAAGACATAAATTCGCTTTTGCTTCTAAATAACAATAATTTACTGGCTACTTTTGTTTTATTATTATTATTTTACACAATTTTTATACTTGCAGAATATTGCAAATAAGGGACGATACCGAGGTTAAAATCCGCTCTCATAGCATGAATTAGCCGGATTTCTGCTTATTGTGTGCTTATTATTACAATTTTGAGAGTTAAAATTTTGCGATGTTCTGAAAATTGTAATACGTAGCAAGTTTCCTCACTGCCATTGCAGATATTGGCTATTCCATGCTGACAAGTACATTATAAGCGCGAAACCGGTCCATGGATGCTGTTATCTTCGATACGAACTGATACACAATGCTTATGCTTTTAAATTTCGCAGCGTGTAAAGAAATGAAGGTCCCACCCTAGTCTGATCATCCTAAAATCCATTAAATGTCTAACGTTTCATCAATTAAAGTAATAGTATTCGAGTATAGTTTATGAAGCGCTAAATTTGCTCGACATATATCCTGCCCATTCAATTACACACACATATTGTAAAAAAAAATGGCTAATTCGCATTCATCATGACTCAACATGAGTCAACATGCTTGTAGCGCCTCTAGTGGTGAAATATTAAACCTAATAAAACTAGCTCAAAAACCGCAACAAACACAGCAAAATGTCCAATTATAAAATGAAATAGCTGTGCTTTATTCGTGGAAAAAGATACTTGGTTCAAGCGAATTTGATAAACGCAAAGCATCGTCAAGAACTGTAATTCTATAACCCCCTCCCGGATGCTGCATGCTTTCAAGATGAAGTTCGGTCCCAAATCCAGATGTCTGTTGATGTCTGATGGTGCACATTTTGAACCCTATGTACGTAGGTTACTGATGGGCAGGTTATTCGCATCTGTATTGCATGACTTTTGTGTTACGTCCTGTATTGTTATAAATGTTTACTAATTTATAAAATCAATAACAAAGCGTTTTAAAAAACGAAAGGTCTTTTATTTAACACATCCTAAAAGACGTACAAAACGTATATTAAAAACTGCCAGAGCGCTTTCGGACGTATATACGCCCTTCATCAGTGGCTACATGAATAGCAAAAACATGGAATGTTTAAATATATAGAGACCAGTTTAAAGCAAATTTGCATAAAATATAAAATGGTAAATGAACTTACTAAAAATAATACAAGAAATATACACGGAAATTACAAAATAAGTTTAAACGCTTACGAATTTTAAAATATTACAAGGAAAGAACTAATACAAATTTTAGAAAACGTCAAGCATGATATTTCTGAGAATGACGTCACAGATAACTTTTAAGAGATTTGAATATTGCATAGAGTCGAGAATGAGTCGCCAAGCATAACTTAAAATTTGAACAGGATCAAAATTACAAATGGATTCACGGTGAATATAAATAAACAGGGATTCATAAAGAAAAATACTACGTGGATTGTTACAACGAACCAAAAGGAAAGTTTTTTCAAAAACTAGAAGAAATTTATCATTAACCACATATTGAGCAAGAGCCGTAGAAAGTTTACCAGATTTGACATCGCGAGTATGTTCTGCTAAACGGATGCCAACAGTGCGTTTTGTACTACAATGTAGAATTTATAGTTACCAGCAGGGGAAAACAGGGGAACGACATACACACCAGCAAAGCTTTTAAAGTCATCAAAATTCCCAAGTTTATCGGGTCGAATACGATTAAATAAAGTGGTAATATTAGAGTGAGCGGGTTTGAAACCAAATTCATGACAAAAATTAATAAAAGGACGGAAAATCTTAGGATGGTAAGGAACACTAGATTTATGGACTAAACGATCTTTAATAGCAACAAGTTTAGTATCAAATTGAGTAAATTTAAGGCGAACGTGAGAGAAGATCTTATAAATAAATTCAAAAGAATAAGCAACCTCATGGCCAAGTTTAAAAATAAAATTAATTTCATCAGTCAAAGCTGGTATAGAAGAGCAAACATTAAATGCGCGATTATTTATGCATGTTTACTAATTTATCATGTTTTGTCTTTTCTGGAAGTGTTTCTGTTGAACCAAATATTGTTTTGCACTAGTTAAACACCACTCTTTCAATTTGTAATAAAATTTTTAAACCCATCTCTGTTGGTATCAGAGTTGGTTTTCTAAGTTCCGCATTTCTCCACTAGGGAGCGCTACAAGCACGCTCATTCAACTGCAGGTGTTCACTCTCCTATAGGTACAAGTTACTTTAGTTACTCGGTTTAAAAGTTTTCGAGAGTATACGGATTTTACTAAGAACCCTAAAAATCCTGCATTGAAGGAAAGACACTGGTAAACTAGTTTCTCCTAAATTAATGGCAAATCCCAGATTAATAACTTCCAGTAATATATGAAAATGATAAATTAAATAAGAATATGCATCTACCTTTTCCATCGATTTTGCAAGCGAATGCATAAGGAAAACCGTTTCATTATTGGTCTGCACTAAACTGAATTGGTTTGTATGATCGATCGTGCTAAAACTGGGACTAGTAAGAATATGGATTTCACTTTATATTATTTTCTGAAATCAAGATACTTATAATTATGGTAGTAAAATTTTTAATGGTAATTAATACTATGTAAGATGAGCTCTTATCCCTGTTTGTCTTCACGCTTACGAATATTTAGTAACCCTGTATAGCTTAAATTATTCCTCTCGAGTTTAGCAACCACTGCCTAGTAAACTTCGTATTCTTACTAGCCATATT
Organism: Amaurobius ferox; assembly: GCA_951213105.1. Classification (NCBI taxonomy): domain Eukaryota; kingdom Metazoa; phylum Arthropoda; class Arachnida; order Araneae; family Amaurobiidae; genus Amaurobius; species Amaurobius ferox. The sequence goes on along the minus strand of OX578152.1, from coordinate 109,644,654 downwards.
TGACTTATTACTAAAGACTTAAGCACAAGTTAATATAAATACAGCAATATAATTAATAAAATTATATTCACTGAATGCAATAATTAAAATAATATTTAATATAGAAGTACAGAGGATCTTTACACATTCTTAGAACGATTTTATTGCAAAAAATAAAAAAACTTAAATAATTTTTTAAAAAATGGCAACAGCTTATTTTATAAAAGTTAAAGAATATTTAATATAGAAGTACAGAGGATCTTTACACATTCTTAGAACGATTTTATTGCAAAAAATAAAAAACTTAAATAATTTTTTAAAAAATGGCAACAGCTTATTTTATAAAAGTTAAATAATATTTAATATAGAAGTACAGAGGATCTTTACACATTGTTAGAACGATTTTATTACAAAAAATAAGAAAACTTAAATAATTTTTTTAAAAAATGGCAACAGTTTATTTTATAAAAGTTAAATTACCGTTTGCTGTAGTTAAAGTTTGTCTATTTTTAAAATGGCGCATGTAAACACATTTTGGATTGAAGGATACGTTTTTGCTCTTTTTGAAAATAAATACTCTTATTCTGTAATTAAAATACACTGTAAAGCCATGGAATTCGCATTTCTAAATGCAAAATAAGCAGTATTATCAATATTATTAATAATAAGGGGAAAAGCGTTAGGCATTACTTTTATCAGAAAAAGAACAACGAATGAATACCCAAAGAAGGTACGTACTATTACAAAAATAATCTCTTGTCTCAAAAGAAAATCCACCATCGACTCGACTTAAAAAACAATTGTAGTGTATTTAAATACCTTTCTAGCGACTGTAAACAGGATAACAAATAAAGAAGATTAATATAATTTAATTCTTAAAAAAGCTAAAAGGCATAATGTTCACCGCCTTTTGCCTAGACATGTGGTTGAACTCAAAACACGTTGTAGAATTCCGATTTTCTATGAAAATCAATTATCCGGTGACAAATGGAAATATATTGTGACAATTAATGGAGCATGGATCTATTTAAATGGCTGTCACAAAAAAAGATGGATTTACTATTACAAAAGAGGAGAAAAAACACCTAAAGACTTGGTTCCAAGAATCAAAAGAAAGTTTCAGTGGAAGTTTCATGATTATTGCTTCATGATTATAAAGTCGATAAAAAATGTCAAAGTCAATTCAACATATTACCAAGATAATGTTTTAACTCCTCTATTTAAAGAAGGAAAACAATCCCTTTATCGTCTTAATAGAGTAGAACTTCATCAGGATAAAGCTACTAGTCACACATCAATATCTACCGCTAAATTTCCTTTCAAAAGAATTACAAAATATTCAGGTATTACAGATGCAATTTTACTCATATCCCTTTAAAGTCACATAATGTGTCATCAATGGATTATTGTGAGGTATTAAACAATGGAGAGAGTATGGAAAACTGTGAAACAGGAGTGAAATAAAATATCACTCATAAGTTTAAAAAAAGCTCTCTTATCTTGGAAATCAAGATGTAGAATGATAGTTCAGAGAAAGGACCATCAGATAGAACATTTAAGAAACAAATATTGTTACTGTTACTTCAAACCTTAATTGCATTGCTTTAAATTTATTTTAAAAATGTGTAAAAGGCCTCTGTATTTCATAATTTTAAATTTAAGTTATATTTAATAAACATTAAAATATATAAAAGAGATTTGGGCAATTCTTTTATTCTATTTTCTACTCGTTTGGCCAGGTTCTAAAAAAATTATTTACTGCTCTTTGACATCACTAGGACTGACTGCAGGAAATTAATAGTCACTGTGGCTACTACTACATATCATTTTACTAGCCATATTTGAAAGTTATTAACTAGCTGGCTAATAGCTATCACATAATTTAAACTATACAACTCTGATGAAAATTTGGCGGAATTTCGATAAATTGACAATAATTTAATATATCTAACAATTAAAATTAATGTTTTTTATAATCCTTGCCGTTTTGTGGGAATTATTCATTTAATATTCTAAATTCATAATATAGATAATTTTACTGTTCGTAGGATAAGTACTTTTTGCTGAAGGAATATATATGAGTTAAGTTTTGTTAGAGGAGATTAGTGGATTGAAAAAAAAATTGTTTTATTAGGTTGTCATAGTAATTAGTCACGAATTTGCCCTATATTATTTTACTAGAAAAAGTTGTAGCATCAATTTCTCAGGATCTACGATAAATAAAGTTTAGATAGTGACTGATATATATTCAGCATCAAATCCACAAGGTGTCCACGAGGTAATAATGTGTTCACTAAGGATTTCCACTTCCGGTACTCTTCCCATATCCCGTTCAGAGATTTCCATTTCTCCTGAAACATGTATTTTTTATTGGTTTTTAATAAAGCTTAAATTATAACTTTTATGGATTCAGCATCAAATTCTCAGGGTGAGTACACTTTCCTTAAAAATAAATTCAAGCACTTTTCAAGGACTTTCAAGGACCAAGCAATTATTTTTCAAGGACATAATTTCTTCCATATTATGAAGTTGTATGTGTTTCTGGGAGGAAAAATCATAGCAAACTAACATTATTGTTTAATGTTGAAGCCGTTGAGGAAATTCTTGGGAAAAAACAATGTTGCTTAGGAAAATTTCAGTGACAGAGTAACTGCTAGGGAAATTTCCAGAGAAAGCAGAACTCAGAAAAAACACAATGCTGAAAATCTGCAGAACACTTTCAACCCTGTCTTTTTCAAGCACTTTCAAGGACTTAACCAAGAAAATGGGAATTTTCAAGTACTTTCAAGGCCTTGAAAATGTTAATAAAAAAGTAATACTTTCCCAATTTTCAAGCACCCGTATGTATGCTCCCTGAATTCTGGAGAAGATAAGGAGGATCACTAGGAATTTCCACTTCCTCTTTGAATTCCAACTTTCACAATACTTTCCCTATACAATATACTACGAATATAGGAAAAGTAATAAAAGAGCTATGGACAACCACTAAGTGACTTTTATCATATCAAATTTTACCATTTCATCTTCAATAGTTTAGGATACAGTATCAATCTTCGATCTTATAATCTGGGGTTATAGTTTTAATAATTATAATCATTAGCAATAGCAGGGGAATTTTAGTAATTTTTAAGTATATATGTATTAAAATGCATCTATGTTTGATAACATTACGAGAAAAATAATACATTACCCCAGTAAAACGCCGGTTTGAGCTGTCATGGTAAACAGAAGCAATCTCTAAGAGTGAAAATTATAAGAATGGTCAGCAGACAATTTTAATATTTGAAGAGTGATCTTGTTACTGGGGTTACAAAATGGATACAAAAGTATAAAAAAAATTGAATTACAAAATACAATAAAAAAAATAGTCTGCTATAAATATTTTAGTATTTGAAGAGTAATCTTGTTACTATGGTTACAAAAGGAATAAAAAGTGCAAAAACATTGAATTACAAAATATAATTAAAGAATCGTCTGCTATAAATATTTTGGTATTTGAAGAGAAATCTTGTTACTGTGGTTACAAAAGGAATAAAAAAGTGTAAAAGAATTGAATTACAAAATATAATAAAAAAATCGTCTACTATAAATATTTTAGTATTTGAAGAGTAATCTTGTTACTATGGTTACAAAAGGAATAAAAAAGTGTAAACGAATTGAATTACAAAATATAATAAAAAAATCGTCTACTATAAATACTTTTGTATTTGAAGAGTAATCTTGTTACTATGGTTACAAAAAAATTAAAAATGTATAAAACATTGAAATGCAAAATATAATAAAAAAATCGGCTGCTATAAATAACTATAAATTATCAAGAGCGGTTGCTTGTACACCAATAAATAATAAACTTTAATTAAGAAATTTAGATACTTCAGAAATTTAGGATATTTTTTTCTGCGCATGATGGTATGAAAAGGAATTATTTGTACATAGCCATTCTTGAAATATAGCTGGAAGAATGTTGGAACAAAAAAAAATCGACATTTACAAACTTTTCGAACAAAATTCCAAGATTGTAGATTTCTTCCACTACTTTATAGGTCAAATCCCTGGTGTATGAAAAGGCTCGTGTTTTTACTTACAGCAGTTTGGGCTGTAAATTCATCACTCAGTTAGTCAGTCTTACTCAGCTGTATGATGCAGTATACTGGGAATTAATCATATGAACTACGATATGAATATTAGTAGTATTACAATATATTTCATTAATACAAATAAGCCAAATGCATCCATTAGCTTGACTAAAATGTTGCCAGCTTGTAAAAAAATATTTCAAATAATTATGAGTGTTATTTTCTGAAATTAAACTCTATTTAATGAATTATTAAAGACATAAAGGAAAAATGAATCTGAGTCTGTAAGAAAAGTCATGTGCTGCCCACATCAGATTTTTACTTTCCTTATATACATAATGTATAAGAAAAGTATTGTGACGGAGTCGAAAATTCGAATTAGAGTTTTCGACGGGAGAGCACGTTTCAAGCATCCCTGATCACGTAAACACTGGAAGCCTATTGTTTTTATATGCAATCGAATGCTCAGAACCCTCCTAAATTTTCGAGTGAAATTTTGAAAAAATCGTCAAAAAATCAAAACCGCTAATAAAGTTACGCAAATAGACATTTCTTATGTAATTTTTCATTAGAAAACGATTGACATAAATTTCAGAACGCTAAAATGAACCGTTCTCGAGATATTGCCCATTTTTCAAAAAAAATATCAAAAAGTTATATAAAATAAAAAAAAATATTTCCTATTGAGAAACATGTTCACTTTTCATATGTAATACCATGCGATAAATTGGGTGACATCATTCTCGTAGATCTAGCTCGTTCCATTCATAAAAAAATATACTTTGAGTAATACTTTTGTATTTGAACGCCAATAGTCATTTATCTGCTGTAAGAATAACTTATTTCTCCGTCCATAATGCTTGGCGAGATTTTGGCGACGAATTTGTCAGAATGTCGCCAACTTGGCGGCATTTTTAATTGTTGCCAAATTAGCAAAAATCTCGCCAAATTGATAAAAATGATGCTACATCAATGAAAATGACGACTTATTGAAGAAAATTCACTATCTTGGAAAGAATATAAGTATACTGTAAGAATAAAATTTTTTTAGCTGTAAAGGTAGTACATTCATTGCATTATATAAGGAAAGTCATGTGTTGCCTACATCAGATTTTTTTCATTCTCATAATGATTGTAATACAAATTAAAACTAAACGCTAAGTATAATAAGGATGTATGGGAAAGTCGAAAGAAAGTTCAAACTTTTGACATACTGTAGTTGGCATCTATTTCGTCGGCCTCGAATTCTCACCCGGCTATAACTTATAAAGCCAACTCACGTCAGGAAAGCAATCAAAAGCATCTATCTAGCCCATCGGCCGTAAACTAACTCACAGAGGCATAAAATTAGCACTTCATCACTTCTAACCGAATTAAATTGCCTATTAAGCGGGCATTACACGCAAACAACTTAATTTGCGTCGTTGACGATGTTTACGGAGTTCAAATTTAATGAAAAAAAAGCGAGCGTTAAACAATTTAATTAAAGGTAGCTGGGAAGAAAAAAAAAGGTTTGATGTCAACATCAATTTCGTCCGGAATAAATTTAAAAATCTGATGTGGACAGCACATGACTTTCACTACAGACTCAAATTCATTTTCTCTTTATTTATTCAATAATTCGTTAAATTGAGTTCAATTGCACAAAATAACGTGCATAATTATTTAAAATGACACTAAATGTGCACTCTTAATTCAGCTACTGGGTTTCATTTGGTAACCGGACACATTTTCAAAACTAAAATATCATTTTCATAAATTAAAATATCTCGAGAACCGCTAGTTCTGGAGAAATGGGGTTTGTGTTATTCTGTTCAACATCAAAAATTACGTAAAACACAAGCATTTAACTGACATATTTGAGCATATGAAGTCTTTCATTTTAGGTTTTGACGATTTTTGCGGACCATTTCTCAAAACAAAAAGCGTTTATTTTTCTCTAATCATACCAAAATCTAACCAACACTAGGGTAACTCACAAATGACTTATCTACCAAATTTTGCAAAATTTGGTCAATTATTTTTTTAGCTAAAGTAGATATATGCGACTTTTGCGGACCATTTCGCAAAAAAATGACGGGTTCTTTTATCCTGAATCGTGCCAAAATCAAATCAGCACCACGGTCACCCACAAGTGACTTTAAAACTAAACAAAATAAAATATTAAATTTTATGATGTTTGAACAATTAGTTTTTGAGTTAGAATGAATACATACATTGAACAGACAGATACACAAACACACACACACAGCGAGAGAGAGAGAGAAATACATACACAGAGACAGAGAGAGAAACACATAGAAAGAGAGAGAGAGAGACATACACACAGAGAAAGAGAGAAACACATACACACACAGAGAGAGAGAGAGACACACATACACAGAGAGAGAGAGAAACACATACACACAGCGAGAGAGAGGGCGCGGTAGCCCATTGGTTAGCGCGCTGGAGTTGCACTCGGTAGGCCCGGGTTCGATTCCAGCCACTGTCAAAACTGCCGCCGTGTTCATGCGGAGTACGATCACGTTAAACATGTGGGTCCGAAAGTCCTTCCGAGAGGTTGGTGGTCGGGGAAGGAGGGTACGGTCCCTGTGGATGCCTCCCCCACTGGGTTCCGGTCTAAATTGGGTGGCACTTCCCGACCGTCCAAACAGTTACCTTACACCTTTCTGGTAGGTCGGACGGTCTGGGTTTCAGCAACAACACCCTGTACCTGCTCTTTCCGAGAGGTTGGTGGTAGGGGAAGGAGGGTACGGTCCCTGTGAATGCCTCCCCCACTGGGTTCCGGTCTAAATTGGGTGGTACTTCCCAGCCGTCCAAATGGTTACCTTACACCTTTCTGGTAGGTCGGACGGTCTGGGTCTCAAACAAACAAACACCCTGTACCTGCAGAGAATGTACTCTGCAATAAATACACCCTGTACCTGCAGAGCTGCATACAATTCAAAGAGACAAAATTTCTTGAAACAGAAAAAGAAATGTGTCATTTTTACTTTCCCTTGCTGTGAGCGTTTCCACAGCAATCGCTCGACCGCCGCGTTGTGGGTTCGAGTCCCACGTAAGGCATGGATGTATGTGTTGTGGGCGTAGTGTGTTCTGCTCCCCTCTGGTGCGCCTGGGGCAACGTCTTAGGACGGCTAAATGGTTCACGTTCTGACCGCTGACGAAAGGCGAATGACGAAAGTCAAGTGCCTGGCCATTCAAAAAAAAAAAAAAAAACTTTCCCTGCAATAGATGGGAATGTATAGGGAAAGTATTGGAATCGTGTAGAAACTCGCAATTCCAGTTTTCGACGGATTTACACGTTTAGGGGCCTCTGGAATACAGAAAAACATGTTTCTAATGTGACGTCGATGTATGTGTGGGTCTGTATTCTTAGAGTGACATCTGTGTATTTCTTTGTGTGTGTGTTTAGGTGTGTGTCTGTGTGTATGGCTATCTGTGTAATACATGTATCCACTCTAACTCAACCTAACTGACAAAATTTTACAAAATTTTATGGGTAAGTTACTTGTGGGTGACCCTGGTGCTGATTAGATTTTGGTACGATTCGAAAAACATGTACCTGGCTTTTTTTGTGAAACGAACCGAAAAAACGTCAAAATCTAAAATAAAATACTACATATGCTCAAATGTATCCATTAAATGCTCGTTTTATACGTAATCTTTGGGGATGAAAATAATAAGGCCAACCCTATTATTCTAGGAATAGCCGTTCTCGAGATATTTTCATTTTTTCGCAATTTTCCTACGCCGCATTTGAAAATACGCCCAGTTACCAAATGAAAACGAAAATCGAATTAAAAGCGCACATTCAGTGTCATTTCAAATAACTATGCGCATTATTTTGTGCAATTAAACTCAATTTAATGAATTATTAAAAAAATAAAGAGAAAATAAATTTGAATCTACAGGAGAAATCATATGCTGCCTACATCAGATTTCTTATGAGATAACAATTTTCTGTTCAGTACAAAACCAATTTTCAAAGAAAAAATACATATTTATGCACTACAATATGAAACAGAGTATAAGCACACACTTTATAAATTATAAGATTAAAAAATATATTTATTACCAGACATATATGTATGCTGGAAATATTGTAAATCCTGAAAATGTCGGATAATTTCAGCTGGTGTCGGAAAATATTGACAATTTTATCTTCCTTGACATTTAATTAAGAAATAATGTTTAGAAATTCGCTCTCCCAACGCAGATAACAGCATCCATAGACCGGTTTCATGTTTATTATGTACTCGCCCGCTTGGAATAGCCGATATTTGTAATGGCAACAAGAAAACCTGCCATGTGCCACAATTTTGCGTATCTTTGGGGAGTCCGACAACTTCAGTCCGTCAGCTTCAAATTTCTTGCAAATTAAACTCTATACGAGATGGTAAAGTTCTATAAAAGTGTTTGTTTGAAATACTAAAAAAAGAAATAGTTTCTTTACATCTTGAGAAATTTTGAATAAATTTAAATGTTTTACTCTCACACAATAATCTGCTTTTCTCATAATTTTAGTACATTTTCATTTTCAAATAATTAAAATAAATTTGAATATTTAAAAAAAATATATTTTAAAATTTTTTGTTTGCATAATTTTCTTATTTTTACTCAATAAAAATGTTTATTTGAAATACTTAAAGTACAGAAATGTTTTCTTTACATATTGAGAAACTTTGAATAAATTTAAATATGTTACTCCCACACAATGATCTACTTTTCTCAAAATTTCAGTACATTTTAATTTTCAAATAATTAAAATAAATTTGAATATTGCAGAACTTTCTTATTTTTGCTTTAAAAGCACACTTGGCCGGAAACAGGGGTCGAACCCGAGAATACTGGATTGTACTTGAGAATGCTGCTAACCACACCACTCCGGCCGTATGCGAAATTCCCACAGATTATCTTACAATCAGCCCACGCCCACGTCCTTCAAAACAATGCGTGGACTGAACTCATACCGTCGACCAATACATATTTTAAACCCAAGCTCAAATTGTAAATTGTAGTGTAACGATTTACTGTCCTCGATTCTGGCTGAGTGTGTTCTTAAACACACTCAGCACAACCCTCCTGTATTTTGAGCCTAGACAGTCTACCTGCTACACTACACTGATACTGAAAGGAATTATTTTGCATTACTTTACATGTTCATATATTAAATTTTCCAAAAATATTAATTTATATATATTTTTTTTTAGTTTAAAATGCTTCGTTTACATTTTAATATATAATTATTTAAACATATTTTAATTTATAGTTTTTGTTGTTGTTTATACTTAAAATATTAAAGTAAATTCAGCTATTTAAGGCATACGCGTAAGAAGGGGGGGTTTGGGGGGGGGAGTCATAATCCCTCTATTGGGTTCAGATTAGAAATATACATCACTGTTACCCCGTCCATCCCTTCATACTCCTCCCCTTTTTCAAGATCCTGGATATATATATATATATATATATATATATATATATATATATATATATATATATATATATATATATATATATATTCTCGTTTAAACAATTTGACTGTTTAAATCTTTCTTTAATGAGACTTTTATTACAAGCAATCAAGAATATACATTTCCTGGCAATTATTGCCAATTTCCGATTATTAACATTTTCCAGAGCATATTCATCTATTCAAATCACATACAGAAATGTGGAATAAATATACGTATTTTAAAAATTAACTATTTAAATGACTTTGATCTCCATTAAACAAACATGTTTTAAAACTACTTTGTAGCATGCATAAATCAAAACTGAACAGATAATTTCCGTACCAATTTCTCTTTACACTTATCTATTAAGTACCTATTTGTGTTTACATGTATCCATGAAATACCAATCTCTATTTACATCTGTTGAAATTAAAAGAAACCAATCCCGTATACTAATTTAAAGAGCACTTTGCAATATTTCATTACGTCATAGTGATAAAGAGGTACAAAATTCCTATTAAAATCAAAAGAAATACAATCTATTTTAGGCAAATTGCTGGATACGGAAATTTCAATTTTTTTTTAACCAAAATTAATAAAATTATTTTAATGTATTTTCTTGCATTTAATATACAGAGCAGTTTATAACATCTGATGATCATCAGTGATTAAATCCCTTTAAAGCACCGGAATCCTAAAAAATTACAATATTCAAACTCAAAATAGTTCACTCATCAAAATTGTACAATATTTTATTGGTGTGTATAATTGTCAAAACCCTTAACACAATTTATACCACAGTACAATTAAACCATATGTAAAGGGGAGGGCGGTAGACGCCGCATCACGTGGGGACCAGCCCACCCCCGCGCAGACGATATTTCAGACTTACCTGTCTGGCCCTTGCCGAGGGTCTTTTCTATCCTGTAGGGGCCCACGTACTGGTAGTGGTGGCCCTCGTTGGGCCCCTCGCGCTGTGACGTCATGGGGGCCCCTTTGTATTCAGTCCTTCAAGGTGCCATGTGGTGCCACGATTGGTAATCCACAGTGGCACTGCTGGCACATGAGACTGGCACTCGCCACAGGAGCAGAGAGATTGAGATTGATCAATAAAATGCTGTAGCCGCGCTCCATTCAATGCCTAAGGGTTGCCGGAACTATGGCTGGCGTCGGATGGGTTAAGTTCTGCACGCCAACTTGGCGAGAAAAAGATGATGGGGAGAAAATGTTTCTTCTCAAATGCAACATTTACCTCAAACGCTGTTTGTAAAAATTTCATCGCTGAGGCAGGGATTTTTATTACAAGTATTTTCTCAAAAGAATTACTCATTGAATGCTTGTTACATATTTGTTAATTAGTGAGGGGCTTATCTTCGCAAAAGTCAATAAACACACGAAATTTTCCTTTATTCTTTTTAAATTTTATGAGAATAGATGCAGAATCTCATCTACTTTATAAATGCAGAAAGGAAATACTAAATACCTACTTAGTACGTTACTACTTATCATGTTTTAAAAAGGATTTGTGTATATATATATGTGTGTGTGTATATTATTTATTTACAAATTCATTTTACATTTAATTACAAATTCATTTTACAATAAATTTGCAAAAATATACGTATTGTCTGTAAAGTGCGGATACGATAATCCAAAACCGAATATATCCACCCCCATGAAATTCTATATGTGGATAAATGGTTTAAAAAACTAGACGTAGATGGAATTTTCAGTACTGATTAGAACTCAAATTTTTCAAAATTTAGAATTTTCATAATATTATTTTCTATGAAGAAATACGATACATCTTGGAACAATATTGAAAATATAAGCAATGCAAAAAATGATAATTTGTAATACGCAATAATTTTAGGACTTTAATAGCCCTAAAATTATTGCGTATAATTATTGCCTAGTAATATATATTATCACCAATCAGTCAAATGCATCCAGTCAAATACATCAGTCAAATGCATTCATTCAAATGCATCAGTCAAATTCATCCAGTCAAATTCATCAGTCAAATGTACCAGTCAAATTCATCGATGTGACAGAACTTTTGCCAACTTAAAAAAATAATTTTAAGAAATTTTACAAAAATTTTTAAAGGAATAACAAGAACGAAAACTGATAAAAATATATATTTTCTTTGTATTCTGATACTGATTATTATGATACAAGTAGACAAAACAATATGATACAGTGTAACCTGTTTATAACGATATTTTAGAGACCAAGAAAAAATATCGCTGTAGATAGTTTACCGTTGAGGTTCAGGGTATCATACCGTATCATACACTTTATAATGGAAGTTATTTAATATGGGTGTGACATTATTTTTAATAATATCATGTTAAACTTAAATTAATGTGAATTACATCTATGGCTTGCGGTTCCTCTGGCGGAAAAACGGAGCATTGCGAGAAATGTAAACACTCTGGACGTTTATATCCTCGAACCTAATAGATAAAAAAGTAAATAATTTTTCGTATTTTGTCAGAAAGGGGCTCCAGATTATGAATATATGAACATTTTTTAATATTTTAATATTTCGAAAACTGTTTTCAAAGAAATCTAAAAAAGTAGCTATCCGACTGAGTGTTTATTTATTTTTCATTCTTTGAACCTTTTCAAATTCCACTCGAAATATATAGTAAACTATATATATATATATATATATATATATATATATATATATATAAATTGAAGGATTTTAATCGCAAATTATGCATAAACTACTGTATGTACAAAAAAACCCATCTCTAGCATATCTGTTACAAATGAGTAACTATAGGCCAAGACTAAGGATAAAGATAGAAGGTAACATATCACTACAATGGAAAGGGGGATGAGAAGAATATTGGGATTCAAAAATCACAATTATAAGTATATGAAAATAAATAAAAATAAAACACGGCAAAAATG